>WMED01000949.1:0-30326 GCA_019650415.1 Pipa parva
TGGATATATACTCCAGGATCCACTAATGAAGTGGACATATACTCCAGGATCCACTAATGACGTGAATATATACTCCAAGATCCACTAATGAAGTGGATATATACTCCAGGATCCACTAATGAAGTGAATATATACTCCAGGATCCACTAATGAAGTGAATATATACTCCAGGATCCACTAATGAAGTGGATATATACTCCAGGATCCATTAATGAAGTGAATATATACTCCAGGATCCACTAATGAAGTGGATATACAATATAGTCCAGGAAGCAGTAGAAGGACCCTGCCTGATTAGTTTGTGTGGTATATCTTTCTCTATATCTATATATATTAGCAACTGGAAACATCTGTAATCATGCACAATATGCAAATATGACTTGAAAATGCACTTTAAGTGCATTTCAAGATTGGAATTTCTTTTCCGAAAACCAGTTATCATTATATCGCCGTTAGAAATAACCATTTGATTTCAGTTGCCTTAAAGGAATTTACATGAAAAAAGGCCGGGCAATGGAGAATGGGATCTGCATTTAGCTTTAAATTTATGAACACAAAGGGGTTTGTTCGCTTTGGGTTAATCCATTTTAAACCACTGTAACCTCGGTCATTTGGATTGTTAGGTCTAGAGTCAGCAACATGTGGTTGCAGCTGTACCAGTTTCAGCAGAGATTGGATTTTGAGGTTGTTTCATTTCTGCAATAATTCTTCCACATTGTAGGCATTTAAATGGGCTGCTGACTTTCAAGTAGAATGAGGGAGCATTTGTTGTGTCAGGTGGTGCACTGCGCTCATGATTAAGATGTGGCCTTAGAGTAAAAATTGAATTACATTTAAGAACATTTTAATTAAAACTGCACATGCGGTTGTGTGCAAGACCAATAAAGATGTGGCTAGATCAAATTCTGTAGAAAGGTTATTTAAAGATCATTTTTTACTTTCTCTGCAGAGCATGTAGTTTGACTCAATATAGAAAAAATAATCATGGGAAGAAAAATGCATTTGTATGTTTTTATGAAAAGGCTATTTAAAATAGGTGGAATTATTTTTTCTCATGGATGTAAAATGCACATATACTGTAAAAAGTGATTATTTCTAAGAATGAATAGATGCAAGTAAATATTTGATGGATTTAAGCTACATACTGTACAAAGTATGAAGCGAATAACCCCCTGTTCAACTATGCCAACAGTAGTATCATATAGAAGACTTCTTTAAACAAGAACTAAGCTTTGACTTAATCCCTTATTAAATTGATAGGTCTGATAAATAAGAATACAATAAAAGTGAAAACACTGAGGTCTGACTCTGACCATTAGGACGTTATGAGATCCAAAATCGCACTGATCCCTAATAGTAAAAGGCATCCGTTTTGCTGTTTAAAGAAGAGCTAAGGCTTATTTTCTCTACACCTCCTGTGGGTTAAAATGATTATACTGATTAGGAGACTTAGAAATAAAGGAAAGGCAGACACAGTTGCTAATTGGAAATTGTAATGCACTAGTCACAATAATTGACACCCTGTTTGAATTTATTCTTACCATTCTGCCCTGGGAGACTTTGCTATGCCTTCCCTTAAAGTTTTAGGTTCCTGAACCTGTTTGTAAATTGTTCTTGCTTCCTGCTTTGTACAGGGGGCTTGAATCCACTGAGATTGAATTATGCAAATCTGGAAGCAATGCCAACCAATCCATTTGGATGTCTGTATATAGACTGCAGTTATACCCTCATTTTAGCACCAGCTCTTCCTTGATTCTGAATTTGGCTTGTTCCTGACCATATCTGTCATCTGCCTTCCTGACCTTTTCTTCATTGACTGACTTTGCCTATTCTGAGCCTACCCTGGCCTCTGCTTTGTTTTTTTTATCATGCCAGTATCCTGAACTGCAGAGATTCCTCCTACTCCTTTGTTCTTTGCTTCTCACTCCTCCAGGGAATGGCTGTCCTAAGGTGACCTGTGGATTCCCTTACATCAAAGTCTATAGCCCTTTGTGGAGGTTAAAGGTGAAGACCAGGGGTCCTTTAGACTCAGCACCCTAGGAACAGCAAGCACTAAATCTCCTGAAGGTTTATGTAAGCTAACCAGGAGTAGTTGAATAGTAACCTTAAAAGAAACCACATTGAGAACTGTAACGGCAGAACTGTAACTTAAACATCAGTGCAAGATTGGCTGAGGTGAAACATAGTAGAGATCGCAGCCCAGTGACAGGAACTGAAGAACAGAATAGTAACTCTGAAAACTAGAGGAGAATGGGTCCAGATCCAGGACAGCAAACAGGAGCCCTGTGAATATTTCTGTCTATAAAATCTCCTCTGCCACTTTATGTAGGCAATAGGAATAAGCAGTGCTATCTTGGTGCTATTGCTAAATATGGATTTTACTAGCCAACAATCCATCTGCCCATGACATTACTTTACCTCTTAGGACCTACTCCAGAAAAGGCCCACCAGGATTGTTGGGAAACTTAAAATAAAACCTTTAACTTATATGGGGCATGAACATCTTGTGTACATAACTTCCAGTTCACAAAGTAAAAAAGTTTACCTTACGAAAAGCTGGAGTCCAGTATTTGCTTGTTTTCCTATTGTGGTTGTTGATCACACATAAATGCAGGAGCTACACTGTGAGCAAATTTTACCCATGTAAGTAGTTTTTGCAAATCAGTTTATCCATTGGTCTATGAATGATACCAGATAAGATCCATCAAGGTTCTCAAAAACTCTGAAATAAACTCAACTCCTCAGTCATAGACAGTTTGTTTTGACAAAACTATGCCACTTGTGGTACAGAGGAAAAGATCTACCAGCAGAATTTTGAAAAACGATCCTCCACTATCCATTATGATGATAGTAGTTCCAGCAGACAACAATAAACTGATAATCATATTTATGGAAATAACTTTTCAAGGAACTTCTAGAGCAGGCAGTGGATGCCCAGCTATTAGTGAGAATTATGAGCCCAGTGCAAAACCCTAATTTTGAGTCTTGTCTGTTGGAATATCTTGAATATCTTGAAAAGAACTCTAGATTGGAGCACCAATGCACAGAAGATACTGTAAGTGCTGTGTTCTTGGTCTTACCAGGACTCAAGAAGAATCAAAGGGCATTAATGGGTAGGTATTCATATTGTCCATTCCCAAAATGAAAGGTAATCTTCCATTCATCTTTTTAAAATTCTTTTTAAATAATATGCCCAATTAACTTATCCTTGCACCTCTGATGTGATCAAACAACTTGGAGATCAATGATAGGGCATTCATTATTAAATGTAATATTATTAAAAGGTCAATCAGCAATACTGAGGGAACCACCCCATTTTTTAAACAAATAAGAATCCATCACCCATAGGGTGCAAAATGAAGTCTCACACCAAAATTGGTATGCAGAGTGAACTTGTTTTGTTCTTTGTATGCAGAGTGAACTTTGTGGAACAACTGGTCTTCACCCCAGAAGGAGGTATAGCCTTTATAAGAGGGTTGCTTAAGGTTGCAACCCATAGATTAGCCATCCACTGGTGGCAGCTTGAAAGTAATGGCAAGTGGGACTGCACAAAGTTACAATAGACTATAGCAGCAGGTGTCCAGGATAGCATATAGAAGGTCTCATATATATATATATATATATATATACAGGTATATATATATATATATATATATATATATATATATATTCTTTCTGCTTTTCTCTGGATCAACATTGCAGCATTGCAGGAATTCAACAGTTACTCTAAAAACACTACAGTGTCTCAGAATCTGCAAATAAAGTCTTGGAAGCAAGGTGGTTAATTTCACACTACTCCTAGATTGTAGGAAAGGAAAAAAAATCTACTTTAGAAAATATTTACTTTTCAGCATGCTTCAGAAAGATAATATTTATGTGTGGCACAAAGCCTGCTGTCATTTTGAGCCTAGGGAATGTAGCATCATTTCATCACATTAATTGAAGGATTATTGTTCAAAGGGCCTAATGAATTAACCATAAGATTGAAAACATTGTCTTGTTTTTATTGGCACCATTGCGAGTATTGTCTTGAGCATTAATGTGTAAGCTTGTGGCGAACTTTTCATGTTATTTATTTTACAATATGTTTCAAGGCATGCATCCTTTCCAAACAGGAAAGAGTCTTTTATTATTGAAAGAAAGTTACATATTTTCACAATATTCCCACAAGACAAATTTGAAATTACTAAAAAAGGAATTTATCTATCAGGGATGCACCAGACCTCGTTAATAAGATTTGGCTGAATTATAGACTTTTCTGCTTTACCCAACATGAATCTGAATATATTAGGAAAGGTGATTTTCAGCAACACCTGTAAAGCAGAAACTGTATCAAAGATAAGTTTAGTTTTTAAACATGGTTAGAAATTTAATTAGGAATTAAAAATTAAATTTTAATTTATTTTTGGTACTTTTTTTTTGGCACATTAACCACATTTCTCTAAAGGTTACAGTAGTGGGCTGAATCCAGAAATGAGGTTTCTAATACATGAATGGTATCTTCTATAACTAGTTGTGTCTATGATTTTAGATTTTATTGATGTTAATTCATTTTAGAATATGGTATAAATTTTTTTTTGGACAAGTTTCTTATATTCAAAACATCTGTACTGTTCTAAAAGGTATATAACCCTGACATTTGCACCATGTTATAATAAGTGACCTGAGTGGTAAACATTCATTTATCCCTTAGTGCAAATAGTGAGGACTGATAAGAGATGCTGCAAAGAGTAGAAAAGTTTCAGAATTCTGTCATTGTTCTCTAGAACCATAATCCGTTACAATTTGATTTTTTGGCATAGGAATATCCACCTCTTTAATTAAGTCAATTATTGAATCAGGTACTTTAGCCTAAATACCTTGTATCAGATGGAGCATGAAGGAATCATGGAGTTGTTGGACATTTTATGTTCTTCTATTTTATAGTTATTCCTTCTAATTATGCTCTACGTTCATGCATAAGTTTCCAGCAGTATTATAAAACCAGTATCATCACATAAAACTTGTAAAAAATGTATCTATAATTTTGAATTTTTACATTATTACTGTTTTTCTCTTTGCTAATTGTAGCCATCTTTCATTTGTTACATTTGTAAACAGAACTGCACCTATTCCTTTGTATGGAATTTTAGATTATACATATTAATAAAGCACTTCAGAAAGTCCAGTTTTAAAGTCGAATATCATGCTTTCTATTGATCCTTAAGAAAAGTGTTGATTAAATATATACAATAGTTCTAAAGTCATTTTAGACATTTTAGTTTTTGATTACTCTCCTTTTAAAAACATATTCTTGGAAAACGTGTAGTTGCATGATGGGACTGATGCAGTTTCACTTTATTTTTATTGTGAGATAAATTAGATTCAATTTCAGGAGGTTAAAAAGAAAGTTAATGTAAAGGACTTCGGGACTTCTAACTCACATTAAGAAAGCAAAACATCTGATCCCCATGATTTTTCAATAAAAATCCATTGTCAAGTGCAACAAAGTTGCAGCATTTACAGTTCAGTTCAGTCCACAAATGACAGGCATAATGTAATGTTAAATACAATTGTCACGGGAAGCAACGTCCAGCCAATATAAAATAAGCCTAAAGGATGACGACATACGCAGCTGTGCTTTTAAGGGGAAAATTAAATTTAAACACTTTGAAGATGTTAATAAAGATTTATTATGCCAGTATTTTAATGTGTTTATTTGTTAGTAGGCGTGATTGAAGATTTCAATTTTCCCATTAGTATATCTGTGTGTTTATAGCTTTTGCTCACTGTATAATTGGCTAATCTTCTAAAGATTTGTGAGAGAATACTAGTACATTTAATGAGATATGAACAAAAGTACTATCTCAAGAATAGATGAGAAAGCTTTAAGTTAAATAAGGTGCACAGAGAAAAATTATTTGAATTTTTTTAAGACCTCAGAGCAGTTGCCATTAATCTTAGACAAAAAAATATTATATATTGCTTCTTAAGTCATGATGGGGCATATTTACTAAAGTTGAATTGATTATCCTTTTAAAATCGAATGCCTATTTACCTATTATTGACTGCTTCTCCTATTTACTAAACCACTTTCTAGGTTACCGCACTAGCTATCGCTGTATATCTACAGTATATCACCTATTTTAATCAGTATCGTTCATACATCGAATCACCGATATCGCTCAAGGGCTATTTACTAAGATTGTCTTGCTTACTACACTCAAACTTAATGCTCAAAATGTATCGCCACCCTAGACCTGGCGAAATCCAATCTGATCTGTGCTAAACTGCAGCGCTAACATCAAAAAACACTCCCTACACATCAAAAGCTACAAACTGTTACTAAACTAACACAACTACAGTAAAAAACTGCAACAATATAAAACAGTCACTACTGACAATATAAATCCCTAAACTACCTTTAAATACATAAAAAATCATGAACCAGCAAGTAAGCGGTTAATGATTTATAAACCAATTATTTCCATAGTGTTACTGTAATACTAGTGCTATGGAAACAATTAATACAACCTAATTAAAGCCAAACAAGTAGGGGTCCCTAGGACCCCCATACCTACCTCCAGTATCACCCCTCACTTAGCACTAGGCTGAATGATGGGATCACTAAGTGCAGGAAGTGGTTCCATAGGAGCCGCTTCCATGAACCCTCCCCCCTGCCCTTCTGTGCCGCTGTGGGGTGGGGTGGGGGGCTAAAGAAACAAAGAGAAGGGGTCCCAGGGACCCCTATTTCCACACCCTCCCCAGCGCTATGCAGGGTAGGGGATCGGTACTTGTAGGAATGGCTCCCAGTGGGCCGCTCCTCCTCCCCTATCCCCATGTCCCTGCGGGGTAGAAGGGACATAAATAATACTAATCTCCCCCACTCCCACAATCCACTATGCGGGGGTGGGGGATCACTACAGGGAGGAGGTCCCTCCGGATCCCTTCCCCTACCCCGGTAACCAATTGGGGTAGGGGGACATCAACATTAAGCAAGGGGGTCAGAACTGACCCCCACACCTCCACCCCCTTTAGACAAGGAGGGGCAGGGGTCCCTCACCTGGAGGGGGTCAATCGCTGACCCCCTTCCATGGCCCCCAACCATATCAGTGCTATGGGGATCCTTACCTAATTATGTCCCTATCTATGTCCAAAAACCCACTACCTAACCATGGGGTGAGGGACTGATGTGGGCCTGCACCCCGTAACTAGTGGGGTGCCAGCTGTTACACACCCTGAAAAAAAAAAGCAAAAAAAAACCAAATAAATAATTAAAAAATCAACAAATAATAATAAACATTTAATAAAAATACATTGTCAATAAAAGAGCTTTGTAATCACTCACCACTCCTGATGGGCCAAGTTGTCTGTGATACCCTGGCTCCTCAGCTTGATCCGTGTAATCCAAGTGAATCTTCTGCTTTTGATCTGCAGCCGCCGCCGGTGCCTGCCACAAAAAATAAAAAACCATGGAGCTCCATCCTCTTCACTGTCCCGGTCAGCACTGTGGCTCTTCTCCAACTCCTCAGCTATTTATAGGGCTCCCTGGAACCCTGTTTGTAGCTGAGGAGCAGACCTGTGAAGGAACTGCAGATTTTTTCATCTTTATATATCCTATGTCAGGGATGGCGAACCTTTTTGGTGTGCCACAAAGGTGTCGTCACCCACGAGTGCATCCCACAAAGTGTCGGTGCTGGTGAGTGACATCATCACGCCAGCGCCAGGGAATAGCGCACATGCATCGGGGGAGGAGAACTCCTCTGCTCCTGTGCACTACTTCAGTGCAGGCCACGGATCCAGCCTGAAAACTGTCAGATTGGGTTCGTGGCCTGTACTGAAGGCAGGAGCTTGGCGACGGCTCATGTGCCAACAGAGAGGGCTCTGCGTGCCCTCTCTTTCATGCGTGCCACAGGTTCGCCATCCCTGTCTTATATGCTCTTGTTACTATTAGAAACTTAGCGGATCAAATGATTTCTTATTACATATATATATATATAGGGGATATTTATAAAGGTAATTTTAACCTGTCCGATCCATCTTGCTACTATTCAGCACACCATCACTGTCAGTTTTTTTCACTGCACTTTTTCGATTTGCCTGATATATATAGGGGTGAATAAAATTTACATTTTTTGAAAAAGATCATTATTGATAAATATTGATGTGTTAAACCTGCCACAATTTGCACTCTGTTCAGAGAAGCACCGTTCTGCTTTCGATTGATATCAATGATATTTTTTGATGGGGAAACTGATCTGACATAGGAAAAGTTGCAGGACCATTTGTGCCCACACATGATTATCTTCATATGAACACTTGGGGTGCTGTTGTTGAATTAATATCTAAGAAGAACTGATAAGGCAATGAGTATGAATGTGGTCTTTGATGACTTAAGAAACATATCCTTAGAACATCCATTTCTCCTGTCTCCACCTGTGTCTCTCATACTTTTTGTATTACTTTGTAAGTGATAGTTTTTTCTTCTTTGATGGAGTATCTTATTATTGTTTCCATTGGGACCTCACCAGGTCTAGGGTGCATTAAATTATCCTCCAACTATATCCCATATCAATATACTATTGAAACAACACTGACTTTTGTCACTGTTTTGTTTTTGTAAGTGAATAAATAGCAACATAGTACTAAGCAAGCCTACTACACAACATATTGCAGAGTTTATTGGCAAGGATGAATATATACATTTCAAGATAGAGTGCTGATAAACCTGTTCCTACGGCAAATGATGCTGGCCTCTCACTGCAGGTAATATTAACATCAGGGTCAAATAGCTTCCACATTTTTGGCTTTGTAACCTGAAGAACGCATATGTGATATAATGCAAATAATTATTTCTAGACAAAGCTGAAAGCTTCTGTTTATGAGGTCACTACATTTTTCTAGACTAATGACATAATTTAGTTTTTGAACAGAAAATCCCTCTATTTGCTTATAGCCTACAGGGATGGAGGGTCAATTCAGAATGAACAATCATTCGAGAGCACACCTTGCTTTCTCTTCCAGCCACTGATTGCAGGGAATGTGTAGACAATTACACCTGCTTTGGAAGGCAGAGTATTCTATTAATAATTTAGAATGCCCCATAAAATGTCAAAATAACAGCACTTGTGCATTGATTATCTTTCATTATGAAAGTACATTAGATTCATTTTGGGCCTCATTGTCAATAGTCCAAATAGTCACGTACAGCTATGAATGAACATCTATTTGCCACTTCCTCATGTTTACTTGTTAAATAAACTCTGTGAACTGGTGAATATGCGACCAATTAAGGCATCTACAATAGTCATGAACTTATGGAGGTCTTCGCATCTCTTTGTGTGCTCTGTACACATGTACTTCTAAATATTGACTAAGATACGCAGTGTGTCAAAGGTGTGAAAGCGACTAGGTGAACTGCTCCGAATTCACCTTTTGACTTTGCCATTTGAAAATGGTGATTTATTGGGGTTGATGGCAGGACTCCAGTATTGCATAAGCTGGCTATTCATTCAAAAGTGAAAATGGCAACTGTGACTAAGTGGCAACAGGGACAAGGGACAAGGTGACATAGAAATAGCTAGAATATTCACAGAATACAGTTACTGAGATATGATGAGTCTGACATCACTGCCCTTCACTTATCATATTTGCATGACTTGTCATCCTACTTCTGTCCTCCTGACTTATGCCACACTACACATACGACAGTGTTTGCTGCTTGTTTGACAAGTGTTTTTTCCACTTAGTTAATACTGAGAAGTGAATTTGCTTTTATTTTTGCAATTGGACTCAAATTGTAGCGAGGTGAATTCGACAGGTGAATTCACCCTTTTGACAATGCCTTTTGTCTCTTTTATTCAGTACATCAGAAAAAATCTAATTGGAATGATGGTTATTTACTAAAAAGTACTACTACGTTTGAAGTAAAATTTCTGATTTGATACCATTGTCTGTGAGGCAATTTTGTGTGGAACTTTATATAATACATATTCATGTAGTACCTCAAGAAATTAAAGATAACTGGCACAAAAGTAGGAATTAATTTTTAAATATAGATTTTTTTTATAATTACCACAGGGAATTAAATCCCATACCAATGGAAAATAAATTAATATTTGTGAAATTATTTAGAAAACATTACCTGAAATATGGTGGTTTTACTTTATATTTATAGAAGACTTGTGGATGCTTTTTTGCAGGAATAATTACATTTAAATGCTGCTGTAGTGTAAAAAATGTACCTTGTACACAGAATGAGTGGCCTAGGGCAACATTAAGGGGGTTATTGACTAAAGTCCGAATTGTCACGTAAAGATGTGAATTTGCCAGCTAACGACGGTCACACACTACCCAATAGATGGCTATTTTATCATGGGAATATTGTCGCAGTTGCGATTTTGCTATTGTAGCAGTTGTGGATTTGCTATGGGAATCCGTTGTTTGAGAATTCGACAATCGAATTCTCACTTTAGTCAATAACCCCCAAAATCTCTTCTCTTTTCTGTTAAAGCTGATAAAATAGTAGGAGGGGGGGGGAAAGGACAATAGAAAACAATGGCAATTTCTGAGAAACAAAGAGCAATTTGTACAAATAATGCTAAGTGCCAAAATAAATGCTATCCCATAATGAACAGCTACTGTTTCTTTATAAAGCACCAATATTCACTGTTCTCTTCTCTGTTAATCAATATAATTGTATAACCTACATTGTGTTCATATACAAGTAAAAGCCTCCCTGCATTCCAACTGAATAAACAGACATCTGCATGGTACCCTGGAGAGGGAGTTAATCTCTAAACCCTGAACTTCAGTTAGAGGCAGAGGTGTGACAATAAGGAGAAAGGCTGTGTGGCTGATTTAGGGCAGGACTGTATACTTTTATGCTGTTATTTGTATAGTAATATGCCCCCAGCATTATGTCACCTCACTACTTACCAGTATGGGACACCAGGAAAACTAGTAGGGTCAGAACTTACTATAAGGCCCAGTAATTGCAGCATGTGCCCCAGGTCAGGAGCTGTAAATACACTTTAATATACAGTAGGTGTAGACAAAGCACTGGGTAATTTCTATTTTCATTAGATTAGCTGTTTAGATTTATACTCAGCACTGCTGAGGACCTACTGCAAGGGTCTAAAGGAAGTTATTAAGGTTTATATCTCCTAATCATTTCACATTCTGCTTTCCTTAAACCTAGTGGAATGTAAATGAATCTTCTAGTAGAGTGTTAAAAACCCATCCACACTCAAGTTTAAGCTCTCCTGCTGACATATTGAGAGCAAATGGCCGCTTTGAACCATGCTGGAAAAATAAAACAAAGCAAAACAAAAAAAAAAAAAACAAAACTGTAAGGACATGCCCAGGTTACTGGTAATAGAGACATGTGGTATCGTTTTTCTATTATTTGTAACATACAGATCTAAATTAATAACAGCTCTTACAAGACCCTCGGGGTTTGTGTAAAAGAATTTCAATCTCCCAAGGAAAGGTTCGTCACAGCCCACAAGGGGGTTTGCACTTGACTTTTGACCCCATTTCAAAGGCACCTGTGTGAGCTTTTAAAAACCAGTACTACCAATTATCCACTTTCAACCTAAAGTGTTTAAACCTTGGACCACATTAGTAAGCTTAGCACATAGCCATGTCCTTGTAGACTTCCTGATGCAAGGAGATGTCTTGACTTGGTTAAAAGGGAGTTTAGGGATGGCGTAGAAGATTAATCACCTTCTTTAACTGACAGCTTCAAACAAAGAAGCCTTTTAGCCACCTGGTTTCAGTCTCTCACACCTGCATTAAGATTGTGGGGCTATGCTTTGTACTGTAGCCTTGATCCTATTATTTGCAGGTACTTGTCCACAGCCTTACAAAATTACTTAATGTGCCTTTAAATGAAAGAAATTGAAAAGGATGTGACATTTATTTTTGCGTATGGATTGTCTCCTCAGGAAATAATTTTTTTTTTTTGCTGAAAACTGCAGCCAGAAAAGCGGCCACTTGGGACACTCCATTATAGAGAGAATAGCTTGGGCTTAAGAAAACCTGACAGCTCTATGGTCATGTAGTGTAAATAAATTAAAATAAGGGAATATTTTGAGCATGAAAAATGCTATACACTTGTAGGTAAACATCTAATTATTGGGAAGTAGAACTAGAAACAGAAACATTCCCATTTAGTTTGGCATTGCAGTTACTGTACAGTACTGTTATTCGTGAAGCTGAATTTTTGATTTTAATAGTTTTAATTTTTGTTTGTGTGAATTCAACTTTTGGAGTGAATTCATATCACTTTGTGCCACTATGCTCCGATAGTTACAAATCTGCTACTAGTTATTTACTAAGCAGTGGATTTCGTCAGTGGAAAAACAGACAGCATTGGACACAATTTCTTGGGTAGTTCCATGAATTCAGATGAGCAGTAGTAAATGTGGAGTGAAGTGCAGTGAAGTGATCCTCAATGTCCCACTAACTGTTTTAAGTAAATAATACATCTATTTCTATGCCATCCTATCCCTAGTTCATGTTGTCACTTGGTCACATTCTTTACTGTCACTTTTGAATGAACAATCACCTTATGCAACATCGGAGCCCTGACATCAACCCAAATTCGCCACTTTGATCTGGTGAATTTGACACAGTACACCATTCAGAATTTGCTACATCCACAGACTCCAACACTTGATGAGTAGCTGAATTACATGTGTACATGCACACAAAGAAATGCAAAGGGCTCTGTAAGTCTGTGGCTATTGTAAGTGTCCAAACTGAACTTGAATGTGCCCCGTTGCAGAATTTGCTAAATACATGAAGATGAGGAAGTGGCGAATTAACGCTAATTAGGACTAATGCTATTAATAAGCCCCTTGGTGTTATTGACCCTTTAAGGGAAATTAAACGGAAAAGGGTGTAAGCAGGCTATGAGTGGATCAAATTCTGAACTGTCATATGCTTAATCATTTTTCATGTTTAAAATCCAAATGCTCTTTTCTTTTTACAGCAAACATTCTGATTCTGATTTATTGGCAGTTGCTATTATTTGTCTCTGGAACATCTATCTTTGTGTCTACATTTGTGATTTTTAAAGTAGTTATTCAGAGTGTCACTGCACAGCCTTGACAGTTTCCCACAATTTCTCTACTCACAAGTGAGTGAAATATTGGAACATTTTGGGGAAGCTTTGTATATTTCTTTAAAGAGATGAAGAGCAATGTGTTGAAAATCTAGCACCTGATACATTTTCTTGTCCATAGATGTCCATACATCTTAGCTGAGGTTATCTCTTTGGGTAATTCCACAGATCCTTTTATTTCTATCTTGTTTGTGCAAACAAGGATGTTAAACACAAGCATGATGACATTATTTTTTGTAGACTGAGGACCATGAACACATTTCTAAATGGTTTGTTAATGTTAATAACATAAAAACATTCCAGCAAATTACAAGCCAGTCATGCATACAACTATGGGTAATTTACGTAAGCAAACATATTCTTTAAACACATCTTCTCTGAGGACCACATACAGTACATATGCACATCAGTAAAATCCCTCTGCATTTTGCACCATGTTAATATACTGTAGGTACGGAAAGTATTCAGACCCCTTTAAATTTTTCACTCTTTGTTTCATTGCAGCCATTTGCTAAGATCAAAAAATTTCATTTTTTTGCTCATTAATGTACACTCTGCACCACATCTTGAAAGAAAAAAAGGCCAGAAATGTAGATAGTTTTGCAAAATTTTAAGCAAGAAAAACTGAAATATCACAAGGCCATAAGTGTTCAGACCCTTTGCTGTGACACTCATATTTAACTCACATGATGTCCATTTCCTTCTGATCCTCCTTGAGATGATTCTCCTCTTTAATTGGTGTCCAGCTGTGTTTAATTAAACTTATCGGACTTGATTAGGAAAGGCACACATTTGTCTATATAAGATCTCAAAGCTTACAGTGCATGTCAGAGCACATGAGAATCATGGAGTCTAAGGAACTGACAAGGAGCTCAGAGACAGAATTTCTGCAGCACTCAAGGTTCCTAAGAGCTCTGTGGCCTCCATAATCCTTAAATGGAAGAAGTTTGGGACTACCACAACTCTTCCTCGACCTGGCTGTCCAGCAAAACTAAGCAATCGTGAAAGAAGAGCCTTGGTAAGAGAAGTAAAGAAGAACCCCAAGATCATTGTGGCTGAGCTCCAGAGATGCAGTAGGGAGATGGGAGAAAGTTCCACAAAGTCAACTATCACTGCAGCTTTCCACCAGTCGGGGCTTTATGGCAGAGTGTGCTGACGGAAGCCTCTTCTCAGTGCAAGGCATATGAAAGCCCGCATACAGTTTGCAAAAAAAAAAAAACACACTAAGAACTCCCAGACTATGAGAAATAAGATTCTCTGGTCTGATGAGGTGAAGATTGAACTTTTTGGTGTTAATTCTAAGCGGTATGTGTGGAGAAAACCAGGCACTGCTTTCCATCTGCTCAATATAATCCCAACAGTGAAACATGGTGGTGGCAGTATCATGCTATGGGATGTTTTTCTCCCATCTCCCTATTGCATCTCTCGAGCTCCCGTTTAAGGGATTAGTCCATGTACTCCCCTTTAATACATATTTGCACTTTGTACAATTTAAACATGGAAACATTCCTACACATGTACTACCTGTTAAAGTAGACTGAGTAATTTGTTTCACTGCCATGTCAGATGAAACAATTTTAGATCCAATTGTTTTCCCTCTTTTATATGATATCATAGGACAGTTCCTAAATTGTTTGATATTAGGGAAAGAATCTTTAAGAAGATACCAATATCTGTTAACAATTTGGATAATCTGATTGCTGCAGTGTGTGTACTGCATAACAAAAGGAACATGTGAGTCGTATGTTCTGTGTTTATTATATCCCTGTGTTTATTATATCCCTGTGTTTATTATATCCCTGTGTTTATTATATCCCTGTGTTTATTATATCCCTGTGTTTTATTGACCGCCCCTTCCAATGCATCATGAGGATATCCACGTTCTTGAAATTTCAATGTAATTTGTGATAACCCTATTCTGTTTTTGTGTCTCATCACTCACTATTCTCTCCACCCTTTTATATTGACTATTTGGTATCAATTTCTTTACATGTGCAGGGTGATAGCTTTAAAAATGTAACAATTGATTATGATCAGTAGGTTTAGAATATAAGTCTTAGCTAAAACTTTTCCTTTACCTTGGTACTAGTACATCCAGGAAAGTTACTTGTGACACATCTGCTGTCATATTAAAGGAGATACAAGCATACCTAGCATGGAACCGAGATAAGGTTTCCAAGTCACCCTGCCAAATAATGAAGATATCATCAACATATCTATACCAGGCCACACACTGCGTGGCAGACAGGGGATTGCCTGATTACTTATGCATCTAAACTACTATTTTGTGCTATTGTGAAAGAACTGGCTTAATATAGAACATTTAGCATTTAGTATCTTTTTCTTGGCTCCAGCCCAAGAAGGATAATCTCATAAAAGTAATACAGGTGTAGCCCTGGTGAAATTTGGAAGCATTGGACATGTTCCAAATTTACGAATTCTACCAGTTTGTATGTTATAGCTTATAGTATGTACTTAGAGCTCCCGCTTGTGACCAAATGTAGAATGACACTTCAGCAGGTTATCACTGGATTGCTGCCCAGTGATAGATTAACCAATCAGGGCCCTACCTTACTTTATATAACTTGGTGTATGGGTGTGTCCTGTGTCTTTTGCTGGAGAGTGTTGCAGAAGCAGCAGTCTGCTTCCACCAGGATGTTGGAGGGCTTCAGAAGGGAAACCTATAATAGGAATATGTTTGCATGTCTAGCTCACCTTAGGGTGTGAGAGTGGGCAGTGTAGATTATCTATATGGGTAGCATTAGACACCACCAGGAGCTTTGTGGCCTAGGAGGCTGAGTGTAATCCTCAGTGGAAGGGGTAGTGGTGTAAGGACCAGGGCTTAACCTTATCTGTGGAAGGAAGCTCTGTGATGGACCATCCATAGAGTTGGAGCCACCCAGAACCCCCCTAGGGAGCCACTTGTGTGCTGAGGGGATTGCTGAATCCACTGGTGGTAACTATGGTGATTGCATATATCTATATTCACTACTTTTCCTTGGTTTAAGTGATTGCATATACCTGTATTCACTGCTGTGTTCATATGTTTATATGTGATGGTAATTACATGTGTAAATATGAATATGTACCCCTGTGAAGTTGAACTACAACTCTCTGCTTCTTCTGTTATGTTCAAATTAATGAGTGTGTTGTTTTAGCAAAGAACCACTGGTGCCCTATTTTGTGTATGGTAACTTTAATGCACCGCATGTAGTGATAATATTTCTGGCTTACTCCAAAGTGTAAGTGGGGCCTGTGTCCCTGAGTATTCTCATAGCCTGGGTATATAAATGTACAGGTGTGTAGGTATGCTGGAGATGTAGCTGGCTAACGGTTTTTGTTTTAGTACACACAGTTACCATAGCGTTACACATGTAACTAGGACACCAGTAGAGCGATTCTACTGTAAATCTCAGAAACAGAGAGCACTGTGGAGATTTAAGTTATGCAAGTAGAGGAAATAGCATAACATCATTTTAATCCAATTTAGAATGTGACTGTAACACACAAATAATAATAGAATAACCTGCTACAGAAAGGAATTCTGGTTCCAAATTAAAAGAATACTGTCTGGGGGCCCTGGCTGCAATCTTCATGATAAAATCTCTCACACATTAGATTGTAAGCGGGCATTCTGAGGGAAAGTTTTTATACCATGTAATGCTAATTAGTGAATCAGGGGAACCACTCTATCAGCAACATCCACCCACTAGGACAACAAACTGTCCAGCTATATTTTTGTACCACCTCTACAGGGTTCCAACCTAAGTACATAGGTAACATTTATGTTATTATTGATGCTCCTCCATGTTTGGATTAGAGTGAGTTGTTTGATATGGTTGTGGTCTGGATCATTCACCATTTAGTATGTGGTCTATTATTAATTTACAGAATTCAGTGGATGGTTTTTCTACATGCTTGTAATGCAAAGTTGGGTTGTGATACACAATACATTGTGTATATTCCCTCAGATTTCAGTTCACATATGTTAGTATCAGGACATAACTGTTTTAATTGTTTTTAAAGTTTTTTTGTAATTTATCTCTCACACCATGTGATGTTCCATAAAATTGGCTTTGTTTAATAAAGATATACATGTTTTTAGTGTGCACTACCATTAGTGGGTTTCCTTTCTTTCTCCATGATTCCATTTGATTATTAACCCTGTCAGTAGCACCTAAACATTGTTAACACTTTTTGCTGTCATCATTTTGTGCTCACTAGCCTCCCCCTCTTTTTTGTCATTTAATAGCTGGGAGCTGCTGCAGGCAATGATCCCTTTAATAGCTGGGAGCTGCTGCCCCTTTAACAGCTGCTGGCTATGGTACATCACAGAAAATATCTGAGAGCTGGTACTGACAATGCTGGTGAGTCATGGAGAATTTCCCCTGATGCTCTACCAGGATGCCTGAAGGGACTGTTAGTAAACCAGCAGTTAAACACAGTAGCTGGTTGACCGGAGGCTGGATGCCAATGTGCTCAATAGCGCTGCCCTGGAACCTTCAGCAAGAAAGCGCTGTACACAAGCATTAGGGGTAGTTTTGAAATAAAAAGCCATTTCTTTCTGTCCATTGCCCCCATATAAAAAACAGGAGTTTATTAGTTAATTAATGCTTTGTGATTGGGACCCATATATAGAAGTTAAGTATCCTTCTGGAGATCCATAGAGAGTGCTGGGAGTTGTATGCCATAGTTATTATTACAATGCCAAGAAATGTTTTTGTTTCTGCTTGTAAGTTCTGCTATGAAGATGCAGATATTTCTTAGTAGAAGAGAAGAAAGTGGTGACCTCAGCTTCATTGTGTAGGCAGGGCTCTTTAGATACAATAGTATGTAATATAGATGCTAAGGTCACATTATTAACCCAAGTGTATCAGCTTGAGGTGCACAACATGCCAGATTGTTCATCTGACCCTCTATACCAGGGGTCTCAAACTCAATTTACCCGGGGGCCGCTGGAGGTAGAGTCTGGGTGAAGCTGGGCCGCATCAGGTTTTCCACAAGAAAACAGATTAAAAACAATACATGGCCCTGTGGGGCAATCAGCGGCTTTGTGGGGGTAATATGCAGCTCTGCTGGATGATTTGCATCTGTTAGGGAAATTAGCACCTTTGTGGGACAATGTGCGGCTCTGCAGGGCAATGTGCAGCTCTGCAGGACAACGTGCAGCTTTATGGGCGATTTTTAAAAAATGATTATAATTGAGGGTAAATTTTATGGCTGGGGGGGCAAGCTGGGGACACTGGGGGGGAATTGAGGGGTCACTGGGGTGTGTGGGAGTATTGTGGGAGTGTGTGGCACCATTGGGGTTTATTTTAATCGTTAGCATTGGTGGCCATGGAGGGGGGGGGGGGGGGGGGGGTTGGTGTGGGGACACTTACTTACCCCCCAGCAGAGTTCGACAGCGTGTGCTGTTGCTGCCGCTGCCAGCAGCACAATAGAGGAGAAGGAACCTGGAAGCGCTGATCACATGCGCTTCCGGGTTCCTATTGGCTCCTGTGACCGATCGGGTCACAGTAACCCTCCTCTTTGCACGGAGGGAGTCAGCCAGGACTCCCTCTGTGCCAGATCCAGTGCTCCACCAGCGAAAAAAACGCCTGATGGAGCGCAGGACCGGGGGCCGCAAACTAGCGTTTCGAGGGCCGCGAGTTTGAGACCCCTGCTCTATACTTTCAAGCAGTACAGCAACTGTTTATGCATGCATAAAAATATTTATTTTATTGGATGATGAAATAGGGTTTTTTTTTTACACCTTTATCAATATTTTTGTGTGGATTTGTAAATTAATGTCTAGCAGCGTTCATCCAGAGTGAGAAACCCCAAATGCCCTACATATACAGGGCCCCCACCAGCAGAACTAGTGGGTTTTTAATTGTGTCCCAAGGGAATCTATTCACAGTGATCCAGAACTGTCTTTATTTGTCAAGAAAATGCCAGAAAGAAAGAAAAAAAAAAATCTCCAGATGTAAAGCAGAAATGTAGTGTTGTCAGTCCTAACCTGCTGGGGCAGCTGTTCAAAGCAGAAAACTCATCATCAAAGCTATAAACAAGAGTTAACCACTGATGGAATCACATTGTTTGCTAATGTTAATTACAATTTTGTAGTGATCTTTTGATTTCCATTCTAAAAAATGCTTGGCACAGTGTTTCTCATCTGCTGAATTGCAGACCACCCTGAAGTGTTTCCCACAGTGGAATAAACCTTTCATGCCATGTTGGTGTATTTATGATGAGAGACGTTACTCTACATTTACATTTCTAGAACAACTTGAAACTGTTACTTTTTTTTATTACAAGGGTCATTTACACAGTGTATACATAACAGGATGTTAAACCACTAATATTCTGATCATTATTATAACATTAATACAGAATTATTACTATGTAATTTAATTAATCTGTTTCAGAACGCTGGAATTGTTTAGTTTTATTTTGGAAGGAGGGGAGGATGGAGGGGTAAGAGTTTTATCCAATTTAATAATAATGATAGTCAGCATTCTAGCAGACAAAAGGTTACAACTGTGTTTTTTTATATGGTTTGGCAAGTGGCAAACATGTTTTTAAAGTCACATTTTACAAAAGGAAAAAAAAAGAAAATAAGAAAACGACTCTAATTTTTTTTACCTTACCATTCTTGGCTAGATATGCAGATTTATTAAGATATGAAATAATTCTTCTACTTTTCAATATTTAGAAATTTTTGTATATTTATGACGTTAAATGTTAGATTAAGCTTTTTTTTTTCACCAGGTTTTAGGATGGCAAAAAATATTTTTCACCAGCTTAAATATGCATTTAATAAATAAATAATGTCAATTTCCAATGCTGATATATGATGGTGGCAATTTAAATTTGAAAACACATTTGGTTTATATACCAGTATCTATGGCCATAATATTAAACATTCCATATTGGATGCCATGAATAGAAGTAATATGTCTGTGCAATTCAGATCAAAAAGTTTGCGGATCTTTTTTTTTTTTTTTTTTAGTGAATGTGTTCTTATGCTCACTCAATTATGGTAAGCAATTAACAGAATTCCTTTTGATATGCTCCTCCCCCTGATGATTTTTCTTGCATTGCCACAAAGAACTGAAACATCTTTTTTACCTGTGCACAGTGCTTGTGTGTGCACGCGCATCTGTTTCTGGATATTGATGCTTGTCAGAGTTTATTTATTGGAAGGGAAAGTTGAGACACTTTTACATCAATGACAAGAATATATTATATTTTTTAGTAACATCATTTTCGCAGATGCTACAAAAGCTGATAGTTTTTTAAAATTATTTTGCTTTTCAATCCTTTGTGTGTTTCCTCCCTCTGGCTTTATTTTCAGTTGTGTTGTGATGAAGGGAGGTTTATACCCCCCGAAACGTTGTAAATGGAAATTTAGTGAGAAGGCACGTTAAAATTCACCTTCTCTAAATCTGGAACGTCCTCTGCTTCTTGTTCCTATTGGATAATGAGTGTGGGGGGATCCTTCGGATGGTCCAGTGGGCTACAGATGCCTCACTAATTCAGTTGTGTTGTGATATCATGCTTCACCAACTTTGAGGTTTTTTTTTTTTTATAGAAATGTATCTTTAAAAGACTGGGTTAAAATGTTTTTGCAACTTTATAAATATACAAACCTTTTCTTGATATGGATCTGGTAAATGGTACATTGATAGCAAGCGATGGGCAGAATCCAAAGAAGTAAAAGTGAAAATGGGAAGTTAACAGAGAATTTTGAGCTCATATCATCTAGGGGTGTTTAGGAAAGGGGAGGAGTTTCTACCAATAACACTGTTAGGCTCCAACGCCGTCCCCCTACCCAAATCAGCCCTCTCTTCTTCTGGTTCTTGTTTTCCTGATAAGAGTAAGCGCACTAGCCAACACGAACTCATAGTTCTTATTACATTTAATTAAGTTTCATTTCTAGATTTAAAAAAGTCAGAAAATAAGGATTTAAATTCATTTTCAGCGTTTCAAACAAATTCCTCTAAATGCCTTTTTTTAAAAAAAAGGAAAGTCATGCTAATTTCCCAGTACCCTCCTCTAGTCATTTCCAGGCAGGAGATGGAGCATGATTACTTTTCCTTAAATACAGAGCACTGGTATATTTTTCCACTTGCTTTATGACTTCAAAGTACTTGAAATGTTCAGTGAAGGAACATTAGTGCACAACTATCCAGCAATTGAATGCATACTCTTTAATTAGATAAAATATTTATTGCATCTAGGGTTTGTTAGCCTATTCAGGCAGATATGTTTTAGGTAACAAAATGTAGGGGGCCCTATAGTTATGAAGCTTTTTGTATTTGTTTTTTACCACTAGAGAGAGCTGCAGCTTATACCATGGATACAGGATGTAAGGTGGATTCTTTTGGTCTTTAATAAGTTCTCTTTGTCTCTCCTATATCACTGTTTAAATGTTAAATACTACTTTTGGAAAAGTCCAAGCTGCTTCATAAATAACTTTACTTCTTTAAGTCAATGAAATACTAAAAATTCTAAGACAAATTTACAGTTAATTAATTTAAAATAATGCAAACATTTTTATGTGGTTCAACTAATATTGCTGCTGTATAGAATTATACTGTATAAGTTTAACATCCACTACCCTCTGCGCTACAGTGTAGTTCATCATGGAACCATGGTACTTGCAGGAACCTCCTGCTAGTCCCTCTGGGGAATGTGCCACCCATTTACTAACAGAGGAAGCAGGTATTACAATTATTATCACTTGCAGTACACTTATTTACCTCAGACTAGTCCCTCTGTCACCCATTCACTGACAGAAAAAGCAGAAATTATGATTATTCTCTTTCACAGTACATTTATTTTTCTGAGGTTAGTCTCTCTCTGGGGAATGGAACACCCATTTGTTGGCAGAGAAAGCAGAAATATTCTGAATTGCAATATAACTACTGGTATATATAAAACAAAATAAGGTGGCACTATGTTAAATGTAAAAAAGATTAATAAATATGAAGTGAAAAACTCAAAAAAGTCCAAATAAAAGTCCACAGATAAACTTTTGATTGCAGCTTTTTCAAATGAAGTGTGCTTCAAAACGTCTTAAATTGAGAACAAACAAAAAACTTGGAAAAAGTTTTTTCCTAGTTTTTTTGTCTGTATCGCAATATATTAATTTACTTCAATCTAGTCCTCCTGGGGAATTGATTATCCATATACTGACATTAAATAAGCAGAGTAAGCAGAAATCAATGTCAGACTGGCCCACCAGGATACAAAGAAAATTCATTGAGTTCCCAGGCTTTAGTGGGCCTTCCTTGAGTTTTAAACTGCACTATCATGGCTCTACTCAGACAGTAGCAGCCCTGCCATCAGCCCCTATATTTGCCATTTTAATCTGATGAAGTAAAACTGGCAAATTTGACACAGTACACCTTGTCAAATTCACCACTGACAGATACTCTGACATTTAATGAGTAGGTAGAAATAAACCTTAGATTCTATAGATATGCAGAGCCTCATTGACTAAAGTCCAAATAGTCACGTAGAGCTGTGAATTTGAGTCTATTCTCCACTTCTCCATGTTCACTTATTGAGCAAACTCTGCGAAGTGGTGAATTTGGGAAGCTACATGAGTTTTGAACTGAGTTTTATGTGGGCGAAATTTATTAAATGCGGAATTTTTATCGCACGTGCAGAATTTTTACCACACGATCGGAATTTTTACAGCACGTGCGGAATTCCGAACACATGATCGGAATTTCGATCGATTTCCGATCGCACGATTGGAATTTTGATCGTGCGGTAAAAATTCCGCACGTGCGAACGGAATTTAACTTCGGGCGATCGTTTTGCCCTTAATAAATTTTGCCGTGCATGCACAGATACTTCTACTATTGACTAAGATTTGGAGTGGTGTGAAGGTGCGAATACGACTATGCAAACTGCTCTGAATTTACCTGTTTGACTTCGCCTCTTCAGACTGGCGAATTGGGGGATTGATGGTAGGGCTCCAGTCTTCTATTTCTATAGTTGTACTTGTAACACCTCAAACCCCCCCCCCCCCCAAAAAAAAACCCAAATGGCTTATTGGCTTCAGCTTTGCAGCTCGCTGCACACATGTACAGGTAATTTGAAAGCGTTCAGCACCTTTCTGAACAACTTTATTTACTGTCTTAAAAACTGAAAAGGACTTTGGATGAAGTGTTTTCCCTACTTGAAGAATTTTACTTCATAACCAGTAAGTAAAAACTGGCAACTGGCATAGACCGTTCAGAAATCTGTACACATAATAGCAACTCTGGGTGGGTTGCTTCCTGAACTATTTGAATTTATAACAGTTTTTTAAATAAAAGAACTACACCTGTTAAAAGAAGGCAAAGAAAAGGGCTTGGCCCTGTGTGTCACTGCAACAGAACCCTCTGCCTATTCAAAAATGTCCTTAAAGGAGAACTAAAGCAAAAAAATGAAAACTGTTAAAATACTTACCTTATACAAAACAGATTGATTACAGTCACAGCATGAGCTGTGCTGTAATGAGCCGGCACCCAATGCTTCCTTCACAGCGCTGGCTCACTGAGAAGCCAGCGCGAAGCTCCTCCCACCTTGTTTCACCTTGGGTGAAAAATGGCTTAAAAATCATCACGTTCATTGCGGGGGCCAATGAGAACGCTCCCCACAATGAGTGTGATGATGTATGAGCCCATTTAATCAAGAAGAAGGTGCTGCGTGCTGTGTTCTGCTCATGCTGTAATCAATCGGCTCTGTAAAAGGTAAGTATTTTAACAGTTCTTTTTTATTTTTTTACTTTAGGTCTCTTTTAAGTGGCTCTAACGAATGGAAACCAGTGTTCTCTCCATGTGAACAATTTTACTTTACAACCAGAAAATTGACAAAAGTCTTTATCCTTTTAGCTCCCTGTGTATATACACATGATATTTGATGGGTTTCACCCCATTTCTGAACATTTTTTCTTTGCAGTAGGTTTTTATAAATGAAAAACAATCATATTAAAAAAGTGAGAAAGACTTATCCATCCATGCATGTCACAGCCAGGGCCAGCTCTCCCATTAGGTCATATAGGCAGATGCTAGGGGCGCCGGGTGTCCAGGGGGGTGCCCCTAGCATCTGCCTAGCGACGGCAGTGTTGGAGGTGAGTGCGGGACGCGGGGCAAGGGGGGCGGCGCGGCGGCACGGGGCAGGGATATTGTCACGGGACGGGGGGGCACCATGTGGGGGGATGCCTAGGGTGCCGATATGGTCAGAGCCGCTTCTGGTCACAGCAATTCAAGTTTGCTCTGTTTATCCAAAGTGCTGCCACTTATCTGTCCTCTCCATACTAGTACATATGTGCCAAGCCATTTGTTTTTAGATGATTTATGTTCATAGTTTTTCAAAGCAATTGCATTGGTATAGTACTTATACCAAAGATGAAATTTCCTGGAAAAAAGGCAGACTCTGACTGCATAGAGACAAGCAGAATGTATGTTTGTATAATTTTATTTATAAAGCGCCACAAATTTACACAGCGCTGTATAGTTAAGCAATACAAAAATAAGACAGACATGGAAAAACTGCATTACACATCGCAAGTGAGTAACTTACAAGTGTGAAATCACTTTAAGTGCCAGGTTGGGATTGACACAAGAAGATGGAGGTCTCAGCCCCATAAAGCTTATGATCCAAATGGGAGGATGACTTATATACAGAATAATTTGGTCTTTTCTTGGGGTCTGGACCATAACATTTAGCGGCCTGTATTATAGCAGGAATAAAGGCTCCATAGTCAGATCCATATTAACGCCAAAAATACTATAGCATCAAAATGCCAAAAGTTTGATCTCTTGCTCAACTCCTTCCCCAAATGATCTCTAGATGTGACTAAAATACTGGAAAATGTCACAAGAGGTTGCGTTATGCATCACTCTGACACATAACTTTGTGCTTCCTCAAATTTTCCCTCAATTACATGATCATTTTACTGCCACTGGGGAAGAATTCTAGACCCCAATACACTTCCTTCTCTGAAAAATAGTTCCCCAAGGCAACTTTCATTCCCCATGGCCAAGTTGCATGCCAATTTTAAAACATTCTGTCTGCTCATATGGTGTTAGTTTTCTTTTTTTCCAAATGGATTATATTACCTTTTCTGTTTTACATGGTTACAATATAGAACACCAGGATTTTTCTAATAAAAATGGATATCATGTTCTGAAACACACAACTCACTTATCATACATTATCATAGCAGACCTTGCACACCATTTTATACAGAACACTAAAAATATACTGTATCTACTGCAATACAATGGACTTGATGGAGAGGGGCTGCTGGGTCCCCATCTGGGACCCAACCAGCTGTTTACTTTCTGCCCACTGTTGCTCCTTCACAACAGTCCACACATCCTTTGTTGGGGTTTTCTACCCTCCTTCTACTTCTCCCTGACATATCTGATGTGTCCTACCCCAATCCATTCAGTAGAATCCACCTACTGTTACTCAGAATGAAGCCACAACTATAGATGACATTCCCCAAATAAAGGGTTAAAGTGCATATGTTTGTGTGTAGGGGGATATCCATAAACCCCTAATCAGGGCAATTCTAGTCAACTAAACAATGTGTCAACTGTGACATTGACTGTCCTCCACTTCAACCTATCCATTAAGCGATGTCTCATAAATGCATGAAAAATCTCTTTCTCCTCTAATCTTTGTGGTAGAGTTCAAGAGTTTGCCTAATGTCAGCCCATTAAGGTCAAAGTATCTCTGTCTATCAAAATAAGAATTCTTGCATATGTGTGTGGTAATAAACAGTTTAGCCTTCCCTACTGACATATACAGTACGTCTTGTGATTATCCATTTAGAAACTGTCTTTCATCAGCAACACTCTGCATTGTGGGTACAAACTGCGGATGGCTGTTGTGCAAATGTTTGGCAGAAATTTCCCAGTTTCCTTACTTGTAGGCATATCTGTGGCTTTCTGCTACTATAAACAGCTGACAGAACCATGGAGGAATAGTGTATATGAAACTGTTTATACAAAAGAATTCCATCTGTCAGTCTGTTTACAGTTCAGTTGTGAGAAGCAGGCTAAACCTTCATATTGGTGGATATGTGAGAAAAAAAGCAAAGAATTCTGCACCACACACTACAAACATTTCATCTGAATTTTAGGAAAATTGTCTTTAAAAAAAAAAAAAAATTAAACAAAGCAGCAGGGTTTCATGTAAAACTTAAACTATACTTAAGTGTAGCTATCTGCGCTAATTGCTTCTTCAAGTTCACACACATATACTCAGTGACAGAAGATACTTAATTGCAATACACATAGCCATGTTATTAAGGTTCCTTCTTCCTTTTTGATTACCATATGAGTCTTTCATGTTATATTAAACTAAAAAGGAAATTGGTGAAGCAATCTTATGCAAGTATGTGATTATCCTTTTAAAATGGCATTAGGGCATTTTTCACTATTAAACAAGCCTCAAAAACATCTTACATAACATGTTAAAAAATGATAATATTTAATAAAATCTTGTATGCCAACTTGTTAAGTGTATTAGTGCAAAATCTTAAGGTGGGGAGTTATGTTATGGTATTTCAATGAATTAGAAGGGAATAGTAAGGAATATACTGTGTACACTGTCTTCCCTGTATGTTTTCAAGGACTCAGCCTAGTCACTGACTATGTAAGTAAAAGTAGTTAAGGTATTAGTTGGATGGAGTTTCCTAACCACTTCTCCATATTTGGCTATCCAGCAAACTGCGATGTGGTGAATTTGCCAGCTAACAGCAGGCGCACACCACACAATAGACTGCTACTGACACGGTCATGGATTTGCTATGGGAATCCACTGTTTAGTCAATAAGGAGTAGAGAACCAGGGCGTAGTGATGAGAATTCAGTTCGACATTTGAATTCTCACTTTAGTCAATAACCTCCCTAGTTTGAGCATTAGGTCTCCTTTAAGCAAATATGCATTTAGAAAAGTGTAACGGGGTAGATTATGAGGGGGTGTATATTGCCTTGATTATGTTAACCTATTGCTGGAATCCATTTCAGAGATTCCACATGATTCCATGAACTGGTTAGAGTCTAATTAAAAGGCAGCTGGGGATCAGTGTGGGTGTGGAAGGGAAAGGTGGAACTGGTTTTTGGAGTGCCTATGTAAGCTGTATGGGGCCAACAAGGACTTAATAAGATACATCTCATTAACATCGCTGCTTAAAAAGTGTTTGCTCTGCACAAGAGGTAACCAGGTAACCCAGGAAAGGGGGAAGCTTCTATAAGGGATGGTACTAGTGGACTTGCTTTACTTTGAACCTGAAACAAACTTTGTAATATTATTTTTCTGTATAGATTGGACAGTGCCATGCTTCAAGCCTTTTATTTTGGTTCTGTGAACTGTGTTTGAGTTCCCCTTGGCTAAGAAGGGTTGTATTTTCAATTTGAATAACATGAATAACACTGTTATAATAAAACTGCTGTTTGATACTTTTTATATGCTAGGGGCATCTCTGTTTTAGTAATACCCACATATGGCAGTTGGACATGGGCATCAGTCTCCTAAAGTAGCAGTAACCTTAAAGCCAAGGTTTGTGTTTTTTACAAGCTATTTTCTGTAAAAGTGGCAGCCATAGGGAGATAGTTAAGGTACTTGTGAATACTACACAAGTGCAGCAAGAAGCCCCGTGTTTGTAAGAGCCCCTGCTGCATACAATGCAAAAAAAAAAACTCTACAAAAGATAAAGTCTGAGAAAGGTATTTAACTACATGAAAGCAGAGGATTGAAAAGACTACACAAAACTCAAAGATGAGATTTTGGCATGGCTGGGAGTCAACCTCTGAATTTACTGACAAACCTGGCAGATCCCTGATGTGTGATCTAGCTTGCCTTATAAGTCAAGAGCTGCAACTGGAAAAATTAGAAACTAAACGAATAACGAACGGAGTCACCTATGATTGCTTTATTTGTGCCCTGTTGTGTGCAGTACAATCCTGGGTGAGCCAAGTGGGACTCACCATCATAGAGAGAGGCATGGTTACAGAAGTTAATCTCCAGGAGAGTTCCTTCAAGTGGCTAACTTCATGGTGTAAGAAAAAAACCTTAGACTATTCAGTGATAAGATGAGTCCAAAGTGTTACTGCCTTTTCCTATAATCCTAATATATATACAAGGATTATATATAACAGTCTCTGCTTTTCTATTTAGGTTCCTTATGATGTGGTGGTAGATTCCTGTACTGGCCATCATGCATTTTTTATGTTACCAATGGGTTGTCTGCACACTGCTAGCAAGAGAAAGGGATTCAAGAGTGGAGGAGACAGTTTCCTTAACATGCCAGTGTATTTCTAACTTTCTTGAGAACCTGAGCTCTTAGAGAACCAGTATAATCTCCACATGTTTTCTAGGATCCAGTTGGAGGAGCCTGCATGACTTGACTTGGCTTGGTCATGGCTGTCATTTAATATACAGTAATCAGGTATGCTGATGGGCAGTGCAGTGGCTTAGTGGTTAGCAATGCTGGGTTCTTGGTTCATTTCTACTCTGGACTGCATGGAGATTATATGTTCTACCCACACCTGCGTAGGTTTCCTCTGGGCACTCCGGTTTCCTCCCAAAATCCAAAAACTTACATTTGTGTCTGTCTATGTGTGTGTGACAGAATATGGAAACTAGGATGATTTTAAGAATTTTACTGGCATGTGGGATCAAGGCAATATAATTCACACAGTCTTTTGTGTCCCCTTTCTTTGGTATTGATATGAAAACAGATTGCTTCCACTCAGTTGGCCACTGTCTGGTTTTCCATATACTTTGGCACAGTGACGTGAGTGCAGTTGTTGGTATTAGCTTCAGTAGTTCTGCTGGTATACCATTGATTCCTGGGGCTTTGTGTTTAGCTAGCTGTTCCATTGCCCAGCTAAATTCTTCCTCCAGAATGTCTGGCTCCAGCTCTACTAGCTCAGTGGCTTCGATTTGCTCCATATGATGTTCAGTTGCATAAAGGCCTTTTCTATATTCTCTCCAGCGCTCACAGATTTCTTGTTGATCATGCAGCTCTTGTCTGATGGATCCTCGTATCGTTGCTTGTCGTGCCATAAATGGTGTCCTCACCTTCCTCACTTGTTCATAAAGCTCCCTCATGTGGCCCTTCTTTTGTTCTTCTTCCTTTTTCTCACATTGGCCATTCCAATATTTCTCTTGGTCTCTCCTGGCTTCATGTTGGAACTCTGCAGTCAGTCTGCTGATCTCTTCTCGGTTTCCTACTGCTTTTGCCTTCCTACGTTACTGTGAGGCTTGGTGGAATAGATGAGGAGAAGGAGGTTGCAGCAACTAGCACCAGGACTGAGGGCGTGGAGTCTAAGGTAGATCTGGTGTTCGCCTAGAGCCCCCGCAAGGAGGTTAGGGTTTAGCTGCAGGTCTACCCAGGTCACAACCCCTCAGACAGGACTAGAATAACTTTATTAGGACCAGAAATATCCACAAAGGTGCGGAACAGAATCTTAGGCACAGACAGACTGAGAATTAATACTGAGACACAGACAGACTGAATACAGGCACAGACAGACTGAATACAAGCCCCTGGAGCTTCACTAAAGAGCTCTATACTCGGGCACTGAGTATAGCTGACAGGCTCCTTATATGGGAAAGGAGCCTGTCAGCTGACCGCGAGACACGCATCATATGCGTGTACTCGCGACGTGTGCGCCTTTCCTCTGTGCGCGCACACGCTGAGAGCGCCGAAGAGGAAAGGCGGCGCGCCCGACGCCTCGAGGAGACCGGCGCAGGAGTGGACGAGTGAGGTAAGTAACCTTTCTTACAGTTTCTCAGTAATTATGATGGTCCGATATCCAGTTAGTTGATCTTGTTGGCTTCTTGTATGGAATGTTCTCCTGGGCTATCTCGATGATGGCTGTTTTCACACTTGCCCATAATTCTTCAGGTGGCAGCTCATCTGTAGTAGTAGTAAAGAACTACTTGACTGCTTATTGGAAGTGAATTGAGCAGTTGAATAATGTAGCCAATTTGCCTATAAGCACTTCTAATTTGCTGAACCCAATGTGTATTATAATATTAATTAGTAGAAAAAATGTGGACTGGTCATTAAAATATACATTTATGCAAAGAAGTAGGGTAAACTATTTTGTACTACTACTGGATATATAAGGTATCCTTGGTATCCTTATTAAGGTATCCTTGTTAGTTATAATGTCCAGAGCCGGCTCTGCTTGTTAGTTATAATGTCCAGAGCCGGC
>WMED01000950.1:0-30324 GCA_019650415.1 Pipa parva
TGAAGTGAGTCGAACACATCGCGGCTCACTTCGCACATTGGTGAATAAGGGCCTCAGTGTCTTGATAAGAACACTCTACACCTTCCCTTGACAAATGGGCTGTTCATCCTAACCTTTAACTATCTCTGACTACCAGGCTATAACTTATACATTTTATACTAAACTGTTATTCCTTTGGAGGGTCACAAGGGAATAGGCACTACTGAATCAGACTTAATAAGATTCTAGCGCCTCTATTCTCTCTCTCTTATGTGTTTCTATTTCCATTGAGGTTGACTCTGAACAAAGGAGCCCCGAGTTAGGCTAGGTGAAGGGCAGATATGACTGGGAGGGAATAAGGGGGTGTTGAGAGGTTAGAGAAGCGGTTCCTCCACCCTCCTGCTTTATTTGGGACACATGGGAAGGGATTGTATCACAGCATTGAAGGCAGTGGTCCTGATAAATGTGGCCAGAAATATGAGTTGAGGAAAATCTGCCTCATGGAACTAGGAAGTTACGTTAACAGTTATGGAGGTGCCAATGTAGGGCAAGGGGTCCCTTCTTGGTGGTTGGTTGCCTTTTGATCCAGTGGCATATGGATGATAGGGGTTGTGGTCTTTATATGTATAAATTTTTATGTTACGTTACAAGAAATTCCTGCACGCAGAGATCAACGAGCGCTTTAAAGGGATTCTAGTCTCGGCGAGACCAAGAGTCGCCTCGCCGAGACTGGAATCTCTTTAAAGCACTCGCTGATGCCCACGTGCAGGACATCAGCGAGCGCATATCAGTCACTTTGCACTATTGTGAATTCCCCTCTCAGTCTGCTGGATAAAGCCAAACTGGACTTTCATGAATATGTAAATATATTTACAAAGGAAACATTAGGACCAGACAGGAGTAGTTTGTTTATTAGCAAAAAAAAAAATGATGGCTGTAACCAAAAGTAAGAAAAACTAAATCAAAATAATACAAATTAGGAATTAACCTTCAAGAATAACATTTTAAGTTTTTGACTCTCCAGTCCTCAAACGAGGATAATTTTATTTTTCTATTGTTACTGGGCCTTTAAATTCATACCTGTCGTTTTAACACTCTAGTCTCCAGATTGGACTTTATAAAGCTTTTTTCTTACTGAAATGAATTACCTTTAAAAAAAACCATCTAGGAATTTTCTGATACTGCACTGTTGTTGAACATCTGTGATGTTCGTAGCCTGAAAATACTTTGTCCTATTCTGTACTAAGCTTTGGGGGATTTAATGCCTTGATGATTCATAATGTATTGAATTAAGATTTAAGCATAGGTGTCCTTGCCAAGTAAAGGATAAGTGAGCAGCAGAATAACGATGAACCACAGGTTTACTTGACAAGCACATCAGTCTCAACAATAACTTTTAGATTTTAAAGGGAATTCCATCGGTAAGAAAAATGTTAAAAGATTTGAAACCAAGTATTAAGGCTCTTTAATAGGGCCTAATTAATTTGTAACTTCAGCCACAGTCCCCACAAAGGGACTTATTCATCAAAGTGAGAATTCAACTGTCAAAATGAATTCTCATCACTGCGGGTCAATGCAATTCAATTCCCTATTCCTTATTCACTAGACAGAGGATTACCATGTGAAGAAACAACTGAGTCAGTATGTATGTATGTATAATTTTATTTATAAAGCGCCACAAATTTACGCAGCGCTGTACAATTCAACGATTCAAGTACAATACAAACAAGGGAAAAGTGCATTAAGCAATACAAGTAAAATAAAGCAAGGGTACAACAAATTAAGTGCTAGGTAGTGATTGACACAAGTGGTTGGAGGTCCCTGCCCCAAGGAGCTTACAATCTAAGTGCTGTGTCTTGTGTAGTGTAGCATAGTCAGTTGGTACAGTAGGAGCACAGCCATTAGCCCCCTAATTCGCTACTTAAATCCGGTGAAGAAAAACTGGAAAATGTGACACATTACGCCTGGATAAATTCGATACTGCGACAGACTTCAATGCTTGATGAATGGGCAAATCACCTGTGTTACATATGCACATGCAGTTGTGCAAAGTGCTTTATAACTCCACCACTGTTGTAAGCTGACAATTTGGGGAGGGGGTTACTGACTAAAGAGAGAATTCGACTGTTGAAGTGAATTCTCATCACTTTGGGTTGCTACGCTCTTAGGCCCTAATTCACCATAGTGCGAAGTGAGCCGCGAAGTGTTCGGCTCACTTCGCACTTGGTGTTATGCGCATGCTGATGTCCTGCACGCGGACATCAGCGAGCGCATTAAAGGGATTCCCCTCCCGGCGAAGAGACTTGAGTGCTCACTTCGTACTATGGTGAATTAGGGCCTTATTCTCTAGTCTTTATTCACTAGAGAGCAGATTCCCATAGTAAAGTCGCAACAATATTTCCACAATGAAGTTGCGACCACGACATTAGCCATCTATTGTGTAGTGTGCGACCATTGTTAGCTGGCGAATTCACACCTTTACGTGACAATTCAGACTTTAGTCAGTAATCCCCTATGTCTCAAATTCCCCACATCCCCACATCACAGAGTTTGCTGAATACCCAATTATGGGGGAATGACGAATAAATTTGTATTCACACTTTTACGTGACAATTTGGCCTTTCATGAATATGTAAGCTAAATGTGCAGGAATATATTTTGTGCAATCTTTTATAAACTGTGTGTGACACTTTATGAACACATGTATGCAAATGTTTCTGTGCAAGGTCTGTATTCTTTTATTTGGTTAGAAGGAACATTGCTCAGCATCTCTTCACGATGTGATTTACATTTTGAAAAATATCAAAGAATGTACAAATTATATTTCCTATCCATGATTAATATCTTAATTTGCAAATAACTATTGCCATTTTGTTATATAATTTATAATGCATAGGCTATGTTTGTAAAATGTTTTAAAAAAGCAATAAGTGAACTAAAAATCACTGGATGGCAGCGCTTTCGCAAATAAGTGATCCAAATAAATATGACTAGTGTAAAAGTACAAATGATTTTATAAAAAATAAAAATTAAATTGAAGTCCGTGAATATGGTTGCAGCCTTTTTGGTAGAAAGTCCAACACCTTTCTTTACTCTTTTAAGCAATCCAAAGTAAATCTGTAAAAAAGCGCAACACAATAGTCACTGATAGTGCCGTATCAAAGGGTAACTAAAGCTTCAAAAGATCAAAGCCCAAACGTGCTCCTCAGCACTAAACAATCTCCACGTGATTGGAAAAATAAATATGCACCACAACACTGTGTGTTAGTGAGATGAGTATATTTATGTGCTCACCAGATAGATGAATTAAACCAGCCTTGAACTGAGATGGCAGAACTGCACACTCCCTCTGAAGAGGACGTAAACCTGGATGAATACCGGTCTGGATGGATTTCTCTTTAAACAGATGCAAACCAGGGTGTCTCCTTAATAAAATCCAATTTATTCAAAATAGGTACAAGATCTACTCACATCGGATATAGATACCGATTAAAATGACAATAAAATTGTTAGAAGTCCTTTCCTCTATGCGTTTCACCACAGCGTGGCTTCATCAGGAGGAATAATGTTTGTGTTTGTTCAAAACAAGTTACTTGATAAAGCCTTTGTCTGCATAGGCTTTGAGTTTTCACTGCAAATAATTATTTAAGTGGCTTTTACAGCAAGTGTGGATGATAAGGAGAGGCATAGTGAAAACAAATGATTTATTAACAACTAATATATGTTATCTAATGTTCTAACATGAGAAATATTTTAAAGATGTTGGCTCAGCTTGAATAAATTGTGGCAGGCAATCATTTGATTTTGTGATGTGTAATTCCAAGATCTGATTGGATGTGGATCATGAGTAGTTGGAAAAAGTTCTGGCAGTATACAACAGATTCAAAGGTTAATTAAAATTACATAGCAGAGCTGTTCTGAGAAATATTCAGGCAGGGCAACAAATGCATTTAGTATGAAAGCTCTGTGTTTTCCTGAAATGCAGGGTTATATATTTTAGAAAATAAGGGAGGTGTTGAACTGGCCTGCCCGTATGCTGGAAAATTCCCTGTGTACCCTGGTCCTGGGTGGTCACATCTGTCAAGACCACCCAAAAAGCTGCTCCTCTTCCCAAGCTGGCCTTGTGTGAGACATCACACATCATGTGACCTTGGTGAGCCCCAGTCACCTCAGTCCAACACTGAGTGGGAATGCTTAGGAGAACAGTTAACTGAATACCTATTATATATTTAATCTGTGCTTCCACAAACTTTAAAAGATTTCTAGAGTATGATGATGTGTTTTTTTAAGATGCAGTAACTTTGTTTGGGTTTTATGGAACACCTGCCACTGAATGTGTATTATCTAACATTCCACTGGATTTTATGAACGTGGGAGGGAGTTATTTATCCTAGAGATAAAAGATGCTGTAAGGAATTATACTCACCAGCGTTCAGTCCAGCAACGCGTCCCTCCTGCAAGCGCATCCATCGCAGTCACGTGCTGCCTACATTTGTTCATCGCGGTCAAAGCAACGTCACTGGGGTTCACACCTGGTGCGCGCAGAAGCAGGAACGCGTCTGCCTCTCTGCCTATATAAGGCAGACGCACTCCAGACCCTGCGCCAGGTTATAAAAATTTCTGTCCTAGTTTCGGGCTTGTTATAGTAATTGTCTGCTCCTGTTTCTGATTAAAGTTTTCCTGTCCCATTTTGTCCCTGCCTACCATAGTATCCAGTGTCTTCTGCGTCCATTCGTGTGTAACCTTTTCCATTCTCTCCAGTGCTCTACCAGATCTCTGTTGAACCACCACTGAACAGCTACATTAGGGGCCACGACCTGGGTACTCTCGATAGCAAAGCCCAGTACCTACTTGCGAGGGTTAAAGGTGAAGACCGGAGAGTGCCTTACTGTAGATTCCGCGCCCTGAGGTTAGCTAGCGCCATGTTCTCTGTGGTTCCGACTAGCAGTCTCCTTCTTCTCTGGTATACCATTGTTACAGATGCCTGCAATCATGAGAAAGAAGAAAACAAACAAAATGCAATAACACCTGCCATGGCAACTCTAGTTCCACTTGGAACATGTAAATATACTGTAAGAGTATACAACAGTATACTGGATTTGTAACAGGATTTGTAATAATAAACTTTTTGTGTCTTTTTGGAATCCACTACAAAATGAGGAAGTAATGATTGATTGCTTGATTGAGTTTAATAATCCATTGGACATCTTTCTAGGAAAAAAGTGTCACAGTTGGTATCACTGAGAAAGTGGACCCTCTTACTACTGAGGAGCTGGCATGGGTTTATCCGCGGTGCAGAGTCTAAGGAGCCTCCAGTCTTCACTCTTAACCCCCGCAAGGGGGTATGGCTTTTGTGGCAAGGAGAGTCCCAGGACGCGACCCTCAGACTCACCCTCCGCAAGGTGGTAGCTGGAATAGGCACAGATACAGGCACAGAATACTGGGACAGGAAAGAAATACACTTTAATTTTGGAAAATAACTAGGCAAGGACTAGCCAAATTTAGTGACCTAAACAACACAATATTCAGGCAGAGAACGCCTGAACAAATCCCCTGCCGGCCGCCTGCGCACAGAGCGCTTCCCAGCACAGGTGGCTGAAGAGGAGACAGACGCCGCTGGACCGCGGCTAAGGTATGTAACAAAAAGTCATTTCTATTTGTGTTTTATGTAGGGTATTTGTCTGGTACAATGGAACTGGGAAAGGCTATTGCCCATGCAAAGAGACTAACAGCTGGCCTCCATTAGGGTTTTGTTTCTCTTTGCCCTGGATCAACATAGGAATGGTTTTTAAGCCCTAAACCTGTTGCCTTTATTTAATCTACCATGTTTAATGATAATGTACCCGTTCACTATACCATAGAGCAGACATAGTAGCAAACTGGACAATGTCATCCATGTACCTTTTAAACTTTCCACAAGGGGGAGGCATGTCCAGTACTCATGTATCTGTGGTAGAGGGTAATGAATAGATTGTAGGATTGCTTATGCAGTGGAGAACTTTATCTTTTCTGGAGTAGCAAGCTTATCACCATGCATTATGCATTCCCTTATCACCTTATGCATTCCCTCTTCAAATAACCTGCAACTTAGTTTCCTTCCTGTGTAGCCTGGTATGTGCTAAGATGGTGGCGACAGCATCAGAAACACATGTGAGTGGATGTTGGTTGAACACCTCCTGTATCATGGACTGTCACCTGCTCTGCTAGTCTCTAGAAATGGGGCTGAATGCAGCCTGGATGGCTGGGCACCTAAAGTACCCTGAGCTGTCACCTGCTCTGCTAGTCTCTAGAAATGGGGCTGAATGCAGCCTGGATGTCTGGGCACCTAAAGTACCCTGAGCTGTCACCTGCTCTGCTAGTCTCTAGAAATGAATGCAGCCTGGTAAGTTTATCAGCACTTTACCCCAAGTAACACACCTGTGAAAAGGCAAACAATGGGACATTTGAATAAAAATATTATGAAAACTAAATATCTTTAGCAAAAAAATAAAATAAAAATAGTACAGTGATGTTCATAGATTTTTAGGAATTGTATTATTTCTTAATAAGGGGTGACTAACACCATAATTGTAGCATAGAATTTTGAGCCTGTAATAATTATGTGTAAAATCATGGTAACTCCACAACCACCTTCTGGTGACCCCTATTAAGCCGGCTAATACTGGCCTTGGTTGCAACTTCTCAAACTGTCACTTATTAGAACAGAGTCTGGTTCATCTACCTCCTTGTGCTTAAACAGGTTTTCTAATTTGGAATTTTAAGTATGTTGAAGCAGTATTCTGCAAAGAAAGTTTGCAATTAGTCTTAATGTTTTATTTTTCGCTGGCTATAAATAATTTACCCTTTTTGTCTTTCTTACATTTTTATTATTGTTTACATTGAAATGGTTCCCAGAGTTCACAACCTAGCAACTAGCTAATAATTAAAACATAGACTGGGAGAGTGATAGCAGGGGGTCTTTACTGAAAGTAATGAATAAGAATCAAAAATAAGTAAAAAAACACGCTTCTTGTTAGGAATTTTACCTACCTGTCTCCCTCGCTCCTGTACCAGTCTCCTTGCAGCGCCAGGAACGCTGCATCTCTTCCCTGGTGCTCGTGTCTCATGTGCGCGCTGAGGTCATGAGTGCACGTCACAGTCATGCGCTTATGACGCGATTTGGCGCGGTCATGTGACAGGCTCCCTTACTATATAAAGGAGTCTGTCAGTAGCATCAGCGCCTGATTATAGAATTCCTTAGGTGTTTAGGTGTTCCTGGGTGTGCTAAGTTCTTTCTATTAATTAATGTTACTGACCTCGGCCTGCTCTAATTTATAGTTTGCCTTCTGCCTGCCCTGAACTTGCTTAGTAATCCTGACTGTGATTCATTGCCACCAGCCCTGATTCTCTCTGTTTTCTGGCTACCCTTACTCTTACCATTCCTGTATTACACTCCTGGACTACAGCCTTAAGGGCCATGACCTGGGTTCCCACCGCAGATAAATCCTAACCTCCTTTCAGGGGCTCAGGGTGAATACCAGGGCTACCTTAGACTCTGCGCCTTAGGGTCTGTACTCTACTAAAGTTGTCCAGTGACCCGCTGCTACCTCCTTCTCCTCATCTACCACCCAAACTTGACACTTCTATAGAAACTTTTATAAAATAAACATTAGCTATGCTGTTGTATACACACTCATGATAAACTCAAAAAAGTGTAATTGGCCTTTTAGCATTTAGTAAATTTAGCCCAGAGTCCAAATGCTGCAGTGCTGATTAGTAATCAGTAAAGATGCATGCTGCATGGCTGGTTAAAATCTATTGCTGTAACATACCTGCCAATTTACATAGCATTATGTCCTGCATCAGTCTCATGTGGTGCTCGAGCTCAAGAAATATCTCCATTGTGATCCACATCTTTAGTGGGACTCATACTACTTGAATTGTTGGTACTGGGACATTCACCCACATTTGGTTCATTTTGTCAGTCCATCAAAGAGGAGAGGCTTTATTTTCTCTACCTCCTCTGCCCCACTGAGACTACATAACTCTTTTATGTGCAAGTAGCATGGTTTGGCCTCTCTGACTGTGTGTTGTTGCTTGGGACAATATTTATCAAAGCAAATGCAACTAAAGACAACTGAGACAATCTTCGGTATGTATACAGTTATTTTTAAATGAAATATGCTAATAAATATAACGTGTTTAAGAGAAGATTATACAAAAATTCTGAAAACAGCATTTGCTCTCTCTTTTAAAGATGACTTCTCATCTCGTAAACAAAGCCAAACTTACATTTTAAAAATAGTCTAACGACTTGCCAAATTCTGGGAAGAGCCATTGATGGATGGATGCAATAGGATTGGATCATCAGTTTTATTATTTAAAAGATTATCTTAAAGAATATTTGCATATATCTCATTTGCAGTCTACTACCATGACATCACCACTGTCACCAGAGAAGAGGAGAAAAAAAAACTGTGATGCTGTCATGTACACTTGTGATATTAATTTCCTATCTCTATCACCTGCAACAACAACAGATTTGATTTTTTTTTTCTGAAGATTGAGGGAGGAATTCACGATTGTGCAAAGTGAGCTCCGAATCCTTCGGCTCACTTCACACAGACTGATATGCCAGTCTCGGCGAGGAGACTCTCATGCTCTCGCCGAGACTGGAATCACTTTAAAGCGCACGGACATCAGCGAGCGCATATCAGTCTGTGCAAAGTGAGCCGAAGGATTCGGAGCTCACTTCGCACAATCGTGAATTCCTCCCCCCCCCTTAATATCATGCATCTCTTTAATTGGCACTGGATCTTTAAAAATAGATCCTGTTTAGACATGGTAAGAAATGAGTTTGTTTTATTCATTAAAGGAATTCCTTTTCAGCACATGACTGCTGGCTTTGCAGTTCAAAAGAATTGTTACAGTTCATAAATCAATAAGGTTTCCAGTGCTAATCAATTACTAAAGGTAAATAGCATTTTTAAGATGCCTGGTGAACAATTATATACAAATCTTGTTTACCAATATCAGGAGAGCCAGCAATCTGTAGGGATTCTGTAAATCAATTCTCCTAAACTAAATTGATTTTTCCAAGCTCTGTGTCTTGATTTTTGTTAATGGCTGGAATTCAGATAGCAGGACTGTAATATGAGAATTAGTACAGTTTTCACATGATTGGAAAAAAAAAAAGACAAACAAGTTTGATTATTACTGATTTTTAACATGTGTTTTTCGTGAGATGAAAGGGAAGCAGACACTCCTTTTTAAGATATAATTATTGTATTAGTACTTTGGAAAGGATTCCTCTAAAGTTCTTAAGTGCAAGCACTGTCACAGTTTTACTCAGAATGATTACTGTACACAGAAAGGAGTATAAGTATTTCAGTGGCAAATTAGACACTCTTCTGATTGCTCAGCACTCTCAATAGACTTTCAAAAATATCACAGTCAAATGTAATGACTGACGAACACTTTTCAACCAAGTTCAGTGGCTGATTAGTCTCTCACTTCTAACTGATTTCCAGATTGCCTGGTGATGCAGTAGATTAGCTGTCAAGTGCAAATTTTTACTTTGAAATTATTTTCTTGTATTATTTAAGCTGTATATTTCTGAAACACTAATCCGTTTTTTCCTGGATGAACATTGCAGGATAGTAGGCTGAACTGGATGGACTTCAGGTTTTTTCCCCTTTGCACTAAGATATTTAGGGGGTTATTCACTAAGGTGAGAATTTGACTGACGAATTCTCAAACAGCGGATTCCCATAGCAAATCCGCTACAATTTCCCCATTGTAAAGTCACGACAATTTTTTAAAGTTAAGATTACGACAATTTTCCCATAATAAAGTTGCGACTGACAATATTCTCATTATAAAAATGCAACTGCGACAGTAGCAGCCTACTGCGACTGTCTTTATCTGGTGAATTGGCACCTATACGCAACAACTTTAGTGAATAACACCCATATTAGTCACAAGGTAGAGTCACTTTTAGACAGAAGCCTTAGTTAACTCTTCCGTTTGTCATTATATAACAGGAAAAATTGTTTGCATCCCTATAATAATGTTTAAAGGATCATCCAGCCGAAAATCAACACATTTATTTATTTAAATAAACAAATCAGTGCATCCTCCCTGGATGATATGCACGCTCTCCCATGTGACTTCTAGGAAATGCTGATGCGGGGCTTCACTAAGAACGCGGCTGGAGAGGATTGCACTTCTGAGAGGGATCGCCTGATTCAGACACTGTAGTCACCGGCAGTGTCTGAAGTTGGAGTTTGCATCACGGAAGTTGTTAATTAGCATAAATAAATAAATGTGTTTATTTTTTTCAGCCAGACTGTTCCTTTAAGAACATGCATGACTACAATTCTCATGATCCCCTGTTACATATTTACTCATTGGAAGGGTACAGCAGCAGTTTGAGGAATGCAGAGGCAGTTAAAAGAAGCAGCTTGGAGAGTATGAGGCCTCAAAATGTTTAAGGTGCTTAGGACAATCTCAGAGAGAGAGAGCAGGGGAAGCGCAGTCTCTCTATTCATATACTGCTGTCCTGGAATACAAGTGGGTTGAGAGGACCACTGCATACCCCATGTTTAGAAGGCATCTTGGATATGCATGATCACCTTCTTGCTAACAACCATTTATAAGGTTATAATTGACAGGAAGTTAAATGTACTTCCTGTGTGTACTGTGTATTATAAACTTTGAAACTATATTATTATGTATACTTTCTAAGCAAAAGGGGGAAAATGCACATACTTTACTAAGCAGGGAAGGTGGCAAAAACTATATCAGCAAGTGGTGATAACTTATTTTGTTTAACAATTCCATTTTTGCTGGCTAGACCTTTAAAAGTGACAGAAACTGTAATGCAAGCATGTGTAAAGGGTATCTTGAAGGGATGATAAAAAGGTATGTGCAACATTGTTAAAAATGTAAATAACTGCAATGTGCTGCATTATCTCTCTATATTTTCATAATTCCCAATGCTAAATATATGAATATAGTATAAAGAAATTAAAATCATACTGTTAGGATTGACGGAAATGTATGATAGGAGAAGGAGGTAGCAGCCGTAAATCCCGTAAAGGCAGACACTAGGGCACAGAGTCTAAGGAACTCCCGGACTTCGCCTAGAGCCCCTGCAAGGAGGTTAGGATTTCGCTGCAGAGGGAACCCAGGTTGCGGCCCCTAGGACTGAGTTACCAGAACAGGAATACGATACACTTCCAGAGAAGGACCAAACAGGCAGGGAGACCAAGTAAGCAAGGCAGGAACTAGGGCTGGAACAAAGCAGGAACAAGGGCAGAATTACAGTGGCAGGTTAACTGTAGCAAGGGTTCACTGTAGCAAGGGCTCACTGTAGCAAGGGCTCACAATTTGTGGCAAAAGGAACCTATAATCAGGCGCCGACCTCTCCGACAGGCTCCCTTATATAGCTAGGGAGCCTGTCAGATGATCGCGCCTGGAGATTTAAAAAGCGCGCTGCCATGACGTGCGCGCTATGACGTCAGCGCGCACGCCCGGCGGTCCCAACCCGGAAGAGACGCAGCGCCGTGAGACCCGACGCTGGAGCTGATCGTGTGGGTAAGTACCGCACCTTACACATACTGCAAAGGAGAAGGCCACACTAATGTACTACTTTACAATTTACTAGGAATGTGCAGTTTGGATTTAGATTAATCTAACAAAATCTGACACCGCATATCTGAGACAGGTTCAAATTTTGGCAAACAAAATACAAATCAAATCCAAAACAGCAAACTTTTCTCCTTATCCCAAGTGGGGCTTAATGAGGCATCTAATCATGCTTACATGTTTTTAACTTTTTTGGTATCTTTTCTTCTGACCCATGATCTAGTCCTGGATGGGCCCATTTTGTCTACAAAACTCTTGCTACTCTTTCACCCACAATGTGGTCCAATGAAAGGACATCCATCTTCGGCCACAACGTAGTCTTTGGAAGGCCAACAACATCTTCTTTCTTGATCCACAGTAGTCAAAGGAATCTTGATTTGTCTGCACCTTTTTTAAATACAAGTTTATATGCAGTTCCCTATCATGTAAGATGCACAGTTTTCACTCACTGGCAGTGGTTTAAGAAAGAAGATGGAGAAGTAAGGATTTTGCAGACAACATGGACTCAGCCAGGTCTACTTAATTAGAAGAAAAGAAGTAAGAAAAGGTAAAGGTAACTTCAATGCAGACCTTTAATTCTTCCATATGGATTCATATACTGTTTATTGGTCATATAAGGACAAAAAGATAAAAAAAATAAAAACAAACAATTTTATGTATCTATTTTATTTTTAAATCTGTGCTGAATTCAAAAATTCTGAACTCAGACAAAACCAAATCACAGCAATGGATTGAAATCTGAACCTGATCCAAAACCAAATAACTTGATAAATGAAACTGAAGTCTTGTCAAGTGTTCCCAAGTCATAATTTTAATTAAGGGATTTACCTTCTATTTGTCCCAAGGTGTAATATTTAATAGGATTAAATGGCAAACCTGGTCAGTGTACATCTAGACAGGCCATATCACAACATGCTAAGCTAGAGAACTTTTGCAATGGGAAACTGAGGACTACTGTTAAGGCAAGTGGAAATGTCACAAACAGTGCTTCTTCATTCCAGCACTCATTTGGTAGCTTACCTGGTGCTACTGGGTTCTTGCCCTATCCCAGCCACCCAATGTCAGGTGTGAAAGTGTTTACTAGTGATCACATCAGAACTACATATTGACTCTGTCAACTTAAGCTGTCTATAGTCAGGCAAATGTGGTAAAACCAACTGTAGCAAAGTTTGGCTGATGACTGAATATTTCATCATTTAGGGGGGAATTCACCAAGCTCTGAAGTGAGGTGCGTAGTGTTCGCCTCACTTCGGAAAAACTGAAATGCGCATGCTGATGTCCTGCACACGGACATCAGCATGCGCATTAAAGGGATTCCCCTCCCGGCGAGAGCAGACATCAGCATGCGCATTTCAGTTTTTCCGACAGGAAAAATCCTGTATTTACCTACAGGATTGAGCATATCTACCTCATCTTTATCTGAATGATTAGATCATTCATTAAAGATAGTGGTATATAGTGTACAAATAAAAAAAGAAACAGGTACCAACATCTTTTATAGGAAATGGGAATGTATATGGTAAAGGGTATATAGAATGCAACCTATTAGATAACTTACAAATTTTGCCACATCATGGTATAAAAAAAATAATAGGAATGAGTACTCTGTTCTCAAGAACTTGCAATCTAATTATGAGTCATTAAACAGAGTCTCAAATTGCCTATGCACTCAGCATTTACCAGAAATGAATTTAATACATTTAATTTAATTTACCTGTCATGAATTTAATACATTGGGAAAGTAGCATTTTTTTTTTAACCTCAGCTAAGGTAGTCAGTAAGGTATCTACTGTTCTTACGTAAATTGAAATAGGCTAGCAAAAAATGTTCTTATCATACAATGATAGACAACAGCCATGTCTATTGGATGAAAATTAAATGTAGTGTTCCTTATCTAAAGAGCATATTTTCAAAGATTTTAAAAGCAGCTACTAGGAGACTGCAGGAAAAAAATGTAGTTGACATCAGAGTTGTATAATTACCATGTGGTTACGGTAAATGGAAATGGATAAAGGATAATGTCAAACTCGTTCGCTCTACATGGCATGAACAGAGAATAATATTTTAGATCTTCAAAACATGTGAAAGATATTCTATTGAACTGATACAAAGTTACTCATTTCCTCCTTTTGCCTACATCCTAGAAACCAAGCAACTCAGTATAAAACAATGCTCTCTTCTCTACTTTCTATTTGAATGTTCTAGTTTCAGGGTCTATGAGCTTGGGGAAAAGAAACTGCTTTGCCTTTGGTGTGTTAATGAATATGTGTTGAGTTTAATACAATGAGAGCAGATAATACTGTATCTGTTTCACCTGCCCTGAAAAATAACCTTACAGCTGACTAAATGTGTCACTAGTCAGCCTCATTTATTTTATACTATGTAATTCTATTTCTAACAATCTGTGATTTGAAAGTATAGTTATTAAAACTGAAATCATGGGCACTACAGCTACTATTTATCTACTGTCATTTCATTATAATATACATATATATGTTCCTATGTTTCCCTGTCTATTTAATTAATTGCTATAAACTTATATATAAAAAGGAACAACATGTCTATTCCTATATATTATAAAGACATTAAAGGTCACCTTGGAGTTCTCTGATCCTTATGAAGGCACTTAATCTTAATTTTCATCCATATATGACCAAAAAGCTCCTCCTCATGGACTTAGATTCTCCTTGTAATGTTTAGTATGGAATATACTGCTGAAGTGGATTTATTTGTATTTATTTTTTATTTTTATGTGATTGGGGGTGATCATTTGTGTTGTCCCACCTTGTTCCAGTACTGTGGCACCACCATTTTATAAATTAATTTCACAGGCAACCTACAATAAATACACTCAGGGGAATTCATCAACATGGGCAAACTTCGCAGAGGTTTATTAACCTATAGCAACCAATCAAAAATTGTTTTCTATTATTCTTCCTTATACCAGAGAATGCTGACTGCTGATGGGTTGCAATGGGTTACTACAAATCTGTAAACGATTGCCCCAGTTGATAAAGTTCTAAAGCTATATTTTTTTTAAATGCATTCCTTGCTGCAAATAATATTTTTGCAACTAGATGCACCTGACCAAATGGCTGACTGTTCTAGAGACCTGGTTACAGGCTTCATCATTTGCTCTCCAAGCATTAACCCTACTCAACCCGGGAGAAAGTGTAAAGACTGGTTTATTTTAATGTCTGATTTTTCTCATTAAGAGGGATCTACATGTGGTCATTTTACCAACTTTTTTAGCTTCTTAGCAATGGTTGCTCTACCTATAAGCAGTTATCTACAAACGTAAGATGCAATATTTGTATGAATTGTATTAGGAAATACCTTTTTATTGTCCTGTGTTCTCTTTAAGTTAGCAAGTGATTTCTTGACCATGTACACAGTTCTTCTGGATAAAGCAAACAATATATAGTTCATCATGTATGCCCTAGTTAAACAGGTCTTTTTGGGACTGAAACAGGATTCCCATTTTCTGTTTACAGAGTATAGTGTACTACAGAGTGATTCTGTTTAGTCTAACCTACCTTTAATATCGGTGAGGCAACTCTTTTGCTCTCGCTGGGACTGGAATCCCTTTAATGCACTTGCTGATGCCCACGTGCAGGACATCAGCGAGCGCAGATCAGTCAGTCCGAAGTGAGGCGAACACTCCACACCTCACTTCATACTATGCTAAATTACCCCCTCAGTTACTAACTGTTTTCAAGTTCAGTCACTACCACTTTTATTTTGCATTAATCTGATGGAGAATCCACCACCTGTACCAGTAGTCTCACCTCTCTTCATCATATTCCGTTCTCAAACCAGCAAAAGAATCCCTGCTGGATGATCTACAATTAACATGAATAAAAAAAAGATAATTATGTGGTAACTAAACAGGAGTAGGAATAGTGTGTTTTATCCAAAAAGAAATGTATGCTTTTGTCAAAAAAATACAGTTTTATCAGATTTAAACCCAGTGTAAGAGGAATAATTAATTGGGCTTTGCCAGTATAATCAACACGGTGTGCAAATTCAAAATGAGCAAATACAATTTAAAGATTTATCACTGTCATATCAATAATGTACAAATCATTCAGAATAGAGCTGTTTTATTATAAATAATGCAGAGTGAACCTGCCTAAAACCAAAACACCTAAATGCAAGTACATCAGCAAAACAACGCACAGACAAAATTGTTAATCAGAATGTCAGCTTTATGGGAAGATGCCCATTTCTGGTAAAGAAAATTAATTCACATAGCATCTTAAAATGGAATAAAAAAAATGTATAATTTATTATCAATATAAAATGTAGTTACATTCAAACTGGTATTTAAACATAAAATGCTATACTTTTTTAAACCATACTTTGCTATCAGTGCCTTCAAGACTCCCTAAGGGCATCCAGTATGTTCTTATTATTACTGGTATTTTTATTAAGCTATAGTTGTTAAAACTATATATACACTATTTAGGCATGGAAAATCCTTAACCAGTTTTTAATTACTAGTACATCAATACATCACAAAACCAATCATATGCATTTGCTGGGCATTATGGTATGTGAAAATGCAATAAAATATTTTTTTACATATGAAAAGATGCAATAAAAATGTAATTTAATCTATGCTTTAAATATTTAGAAAATAATTTAAAGTACGATATTTTATTATTATTTGAAATACATCTAACTTTTACTTTGTTGGCTTTGGTTTTTATGGCACTATAACATGTGTTCTTTGAGGTTACATTGAAAAGGATATCTGTGCAATGGGTAAAAAAAGGCTGCAACCAGCAAAGAGATAATCAAGCACAAAAGAGATTAGATGAGATAAATCTAATCTAATAAATAAAATTATGATTACAAACATAGCAACATTTTATATATGTTGACTGCTTGCTTAACAATCCAGTCCAAGCATTATTATTTATGTAATTAAAGAACATTTTTGGGTTTGTTTTAGTCCATCTCCAACTTAGCTGTTTTAATTTGTTGGTTTTTTTTTTTGTTTATTTTGTTGCCATTTTCTTGTGAGGAGCAAATGCCAGTGCTTTGAAACAAAATTCACAAACCAAATATGTGTATTCAAGTGCTAGGTACCACAAACAAATTAATTGCAGTACATTTTACATTTTTGACCAGGATGTTGCGTAGTCAAGGCCGGCTCTCCCATTAGGCCGTATAGGCGAATGCTAGGGGCGCCGTTTGTCCAGGGGGGCGCTCGCATGCATGTTTTTTTTAAATATTTCGGCACTGTTGGAGGTGAGTGGGGGTGCGGGGCAAGGGGAGCACCACGAGGCAGGGGAGGCGGCTGTGAGGCAGTGGGTGGCGACGAGAGGCAGGGGGGGGCAGGGTGGGGGTTGGCCTAGGGCGCCAATAGTGCCAGAACCGGCACTGTGTGTAGTTACCTACTGTATGTCTTGCCGGCAAAATGCTATTAACCAATGCAAAACTGTTCATATCAATATTTTTAATATCTTTTTTTTAGTAGTTCACTTACAGATATACTTATCTAGGAATTCATTGCCCACAGACTACAAACTGCTTCAAGAGTGTGTTCTGTAAATAATGTGTAACAAATGCTGTTCTAGTACTCCTTATGTTTTCCATAATGAATAAATCAAAACAATGGTCCATACATGTCTAGTCAATGTGGAATTTATTTCCAGTAAGTTTACATCTATGAATTTCTGATGGTCCACTTTTAGGAGGTGCTTTTTGAGGGACATTTATCAAAGGATAGTAAAGAAAAAATCAATTATTATCCTTTCATTGTATTACTTGCCCATTTCCAATGTTTCTGTCAAGTTTCATTTTCGCTATCATTAGTAATTTCACCTTTTAATTACTGGCTATCTGCCAGTGATCTTCTTGCAGCTTCACAATGTCAATGTCAGAACCTCTCAGTTATACTATAATGTAAAAAAGAAATAACTGGATTTTGTAAATTCTTCAGACTTGTAGATGTTTTAGTGATTGTAAATAAAATGTGCTTTTTTTTAGCTATATATTGCCCTTACACAATGTCCCAGTGTTGATACAGACATAAAATATGGCCCAGTTATGCCAATTAATTAAGGAACTGGGAAACATATTCAGATATCCTTTTACAATATAAAGCTTGTTCTCTTGGGTAAATACTGTGCTAATCTTGAACACACTATCCTGTAAGTCATCTAAAAAGATACACATGAAAAATGAAAGCAACAAATTTAATTCTATTACATAACCTGTCACAAAAGGGTTTTTTTTTTCTTCGACATCAATTTATTAAGGAAACAAGCAGAACGTACAAGACTTAAACAAGAATCTCTTCTTGTTTCATGCAATAATTGTCGTTATTAGAGGAGGGAACACTATTTCAACAGATGAGCCACCTGCCTTAAATTACTGGTACCAGCAGGGCCCTGTGCTTAACAGCAGGTTGAACTTGGCACACCGTTAACCCAACTGGTGCTAATTTCCAGCACTACCACAGTATACAACTGGGAAATGGTATGTAAGAAGCTTACCTGAAAAGAAATTCTATAATCTGAACTTTAATTGACTTTACAATATATATTTAAATTAAATGTACACATTTCGATAAAGGCATTTACCGAAACGCGTCGAGTTGAGCTGGAGCACATACAGGACTGTCCGGATTTTACTACTACACACAGACCGGCAAGATTGGAGGTACCCCAGGAGACACGCGATCACTGGAAAGCTGTACACATATATATTTTTAAAGCGATTTATTCTATTCCGCTTGTGAGTAGATTTGTATCTTTTATTGATAATATTAAAAGGTTTAATACACTATGGGATACTCTCTAATTTTGTTGGAGTACCAGATGCTGTCTTGAGAGGAAGTTTCCTTGAGGTTTATATGAGGTTCACCATCAGTCCAGAATATTTGTGACTACAGGCCATTTATTGTAGAATGTCTGGTGAGCGCATATTATAATTTGAGAACATTTTGGGAGTGCTTCTTTATTTCTATTTCACATTGTTTCCTCTTTGTGGGACATTGGTTATTCTTCTATTATGACATTTTCACACACGGATATAAGCACTATACAGTGCATTTTTGTTTTGTTTTTTGCGCTTCTCCATAGTGCCACTTCTGGAGGATTTCTTGTTTGGGAAGAGGAGCGAATTCCCTGGGAGAAAGCTGCATAAACATCATTGCATATTAACTACACATAACAGGACTCATTAGCGCTGTGGGACTCCAATTTAACCAAAATTGTGTCAATTTTAATGGATCGATATTGTTCTATAACTATCCTTTTTGATAATTGAAAATATTTCTGTGACTCTATATAAAGTAATAGAATCTGGTGAAATTTATTAAACTCGGAAAGACTACTCTGGGTCATTCCGTGTTTACTGAGAGAAATCTTGCATTGTTCTTGCGAGATTTCTCAAGATCTCAAAATCAAGTTTTTCTCAATTTTTTTTTTTTTGATGGAAAGGTAGCCATACTTTACATTAGTAGCCTGGCTACCTTTCCATTGAAAGGATGAAAACTCGATCAAGATTTCTCTCAGTATACTGGGAATGACCCCAAGTAGTCCTTCCGAGTTTAATAAACTTTGCCCTTTAAAAGTTAAACTAAATGTGATTAATGTTGATAGCATGCCAGAATGTTGTGGAAAACAACACTTTGCCATGCTATTGACGTTTATCACGCTTTGCTGCACTTTTCGATTCTAGTACTTTATACAGTATTGAATAAATCTTCACAGCTAAAACTACCCATTTCAAATCCCCTAGCTTAAATAACCTTCTAAGTAGGTCTATCCCTTTCTAATTGACCTTCCCAACTAAATTAACCCCATTCTATTCAACAAAGGTAACATTCCAATGAAGTCTACCATTTTTCCAACCCAATTAAATCTACCCTCTTCTAACTTCTCTTTCCCAACTTAATATATTACTTTCAAATTGAGTAATCTAATTAACCTTCCTAAATAAATATTTATGTTTCTAATTGACTCGCCTAATATATCTGCCCGACTCAATCTATCCCTCACTAATTGCCTAATCTAGCTAACCTGCCCAACTAAATCTATCCTTTGCTAACCGCTCTTTGAAAGACACATTTATAAATTACTACATGTGCCTAAAAACCCAGCCAGCAGTATAAATAAATAATAATAAATCCTTCTCTCGTAAAGAAAGGGGCATGAAAAAATGTGCCGAACTATAAAAGGCAAGGCAAATGTTCATATGATAAAACAAGGTCTTGGAGGAATCTAGCTGGATTTCAGCACTTTACCCAGTACCCTGCATGTGGCTTAGAATGTTTTAATGCAGTGTTTCCCAAACTTGGTTTGTTTGTGGCCCGGTTATTTTTGTGCTTTCTCCTTCGTGACCCGGCACGAAGGATAAGCACAAAAATAACCGGGCCACAAGAGCGCCGCTCATGAATATTCATGAGCGGTGCTGCGTGCATGCGCGAAGTCCCTTACCTTCGCGCACGGCACCGCTCATGAATATTCATGAGCCGGTTTCTTCGTGATGCTACACGCATTGTACGCCCTAGTTTTAAGGCGTACAATGCGTGTAGCATCATGAAGAAGCCGGCTCATGAATATTCATGAGTGACGCTCGTGACCCGGCATTGCATTTTGGTGGCTCGGTACCGGGTTGCGACCCGGCATTTGGGAAACACTGTTTTAATGTATAATAACAGTGGATTTGACACAATGTTGCAATAATAGTAAGTCTAGTTTGAGGAAGGATGAGAGGAATGCAGTTGGTATACTAGCCACTGGTTAACAGGTAGTAATGCGTGTAGTAGATAAGGGAGGAGTACTTAATATAACAATTTGTTAATTGATCATATCTGCCTTTGGTGCAAGATCCTATGTGGGAGTATAAAAAAATGTTGACTCAGACCTTCCAAAATATTTTAACCAATAGCTGAATTGATAAAAATACTTTTCAGTAATTGATATTGCTAATATCCAAATTACAAATATTTTGCATATCCAGGAAAAGATATTTTTATTTCATCCAGTAGCCAAGCATTTGGATTTTTTTTTTTACTACAACCTGTGAATTAAATTTCAAATCAACTAATTAGGAAACAAAAAGAAGGTACCTCATGATTATATCTTGGTTTTGATGGAAGTGAAATAACTATATATATATATATATATGGCCATTTTACTTAATGAGGGCATAGAAACATGGAGATTTGCATTAAAGTTTAGAACACACTTGCTCCTCTCAAAATAAATCCTGTTAGAAGCTTGAACTTGTGGGTAGGGAGTTGTGAACCATCTACCTATCAGCTGCTTGCAGAGGCTATTTTCCCCACCCCCACCCCTGGGTAAGGATAGTAAATAGCCTGATCAATCAGATTTTTGGTGAAGGATAGAAAAGCTTTCTGCATAAAGTGGCAACTGGAACAGAATAAACACCATTAATGTATAATAGTATTGTGTGTATTGTCCACTTACACGACAGAACCAATTACCTCCAGTCAACCAACAACAGCATCTATTCCTCCCTAGTTAGTTGCTCTAACACATATTGTTATTTGAGGATCAGGTAAAGGAGACTGAGATAAGAAGGTGACATGGCTCTGTGCCACTGTGGTAAAATGACAAAATAAATATTGCAAAGACCCCTTCTTTCCCCGAAAAAGGAGGAATGACATCCCACCAAATTCTACCTCAATGTATTCACTGGAGATATCTCTAGAAGATAGTAAGATGGACATACACTTTATTGGGGTATTAGAAGAGAATATGTTAAAAGTATAAATATTGATGCCTTTCTTCTTATCTGACAGATTATATAATATTATATTACTGTAGCTTCCTTGCTAAGGGCTTGTAATATTTTAGATCAAACTATATGACCAAGAGAGAGAATTAAGCATTCTGTTTGTGGTGTGCCTGGATCAGTGCTGATTGACTGATCCACAGAGGTTTGAAGATGACTTTGTATAGCTTTCTATATATTTTTGGTGAATACTGGCACATTATTCAAAATATCAGCAGAAAAATAAAAATGTAATAAATCCCACTTCTAGTACTTAGCATAATATTTCTTACTGCCTGACTTCTTAGAAATAGGAAACCATTTGAATACCACATTTTTTCAAGAAATATCTAGGCAGAACTTCCGGTAACTTTATTATCTAAGAATCTTATGATACTTGCTAAAATGGACTTCAATAAAAAATGTGCCAGGGTGTGCAATTGAAACGTTATGTGCCATCATATTTCTTATTCAGGATCCCCTGTTTCTTGAAAAAAAGCAATTTGCTTAAAACAATCAATTTTGTGCGAGTTGCCATCATTGTTGGTTTTTGCAAAGATATAATTCATGGTTTCCGTAATAACAGGGTAGAATGCATCTCTTCCTGTAAAGACAAACAGCATAGTCTGCTAGAAATACTAGATTAAAAAATACAGTCAGTACAGAGTTTATTTTCCACAGAAACAAAGCAAAATCTTATATATATCAGAATTTTCACAGTATTCGTGTCCTAACAAACACCAGTATAGAGACTGAGGGGCTTATTCACTAAGGTGAGATTTTCACTGTCGAATTCTCAAACAGCGGATTCCCATAGCAATTCTGCTACAATTTCCCCATTGTAAAGTCCCGACAATTTTCAATGTTAAGATTGCGACAATTTTCCCATCATAAAGTCGCGACTGCGACAATATTTTCATTATAAAGACGTGACTGCAACAGTATTAGCCTATTGCGACTGTTTTTATCTGGCGAATTCGCACCTATACGGAACAATTTGGACTTTAGAGAATAACCCCCTGATTCTGATATGTCTGAAAATGTTTTGAAAAATTTATAAGGGGTAAAGTACATTCCATGCAAACCTTTGCCAAATTCTTATTGTCATATAAAGGGTTAAGGTATTTGTCTCATCATTCTCATGCATTTTTAAATCTAGGTCTTCCTTTTTTTTTCAAATTGTATTTTTTTATTGACAGTATGTTTTTTTGACAAGCTTCTGTTAAGCATGACTCACCATTCTTATTTAGTATGCTTTAAACCACACAGAATGCCCAGTGTGAATTCTTCCAAGACAGTAAGTGACCCATAATACTTACAAACCTCGGCACATCTGTCAAAATGCCAAATCTTTCATTGTTTCATGTGAAATGAAAACATTATGTATTCTAATATTTACATTGATCCCCTCAAGCACCCTCATTTGTCTTTACAACTCTAAAGAACAACCCTTTACAATCTCTTGTCAAATTTGTAATTTCTAGTAATCAAACTGAGCAATAGCAGTATTAATATTTTCTAAAGGTAACTACAAAGCTCCTTTATCATTTAGGACTCTCCTGTGGATTTATATATAAATTGATGGTAAATGGGAGATAGTATTTATTTTGGACCTCTACCTTGGAGATGGAAGGACCCATTATCATTGAGTCTGTTTGTCAAATGTTTCTCAGGAAGAACTGTGACTTTGCAGGAATTGTGTCATGTGAAGGGACTTGTAACGTGGACACTGAAACACTATATGTAATAGTGAAGTGCAGAAACGTGTAACTTGAAACGCAGGGAAGCACACATGGGGAATCACGGGACTAGCTGCCACTAAAGGAACTGGAGCACCCAGAGACCATTACACCTCTAGAGGCAGTGAGGTGTACTGGAAACAGGAACAATGGGAACATGTGCAGGAAAAGTGCAAAACAGAAGGGTAGTGGATTCTACTTACAACAGTGGGGTTGGCATGAGATAAAACCAAGGCGCGGAGTCTAACGAGGGCCAGGTCTTCACCTTTAAACCCCCCCACAAGGAGGTACTGGGCTTTGCAGCAGGCACCTCCCAGGTCGCGGCCCTTGGGTTAACCCCAAACTTGTGGCAGCTGGCTGAAACACTGGAAGCACAGGTGGATACAGGAACTGTAGAACTACCACTCACTGGATCTCATGGAGTGTAGCGTACATTTAGGAACAAAGCAGCAAGACCAAACACTGGATCTGTCAGGAGAGACACTACAAAACTGACCTGAAGATATTACAGCAGCCTAGGCAGAAGAGATGACACTCGGTGGTCTGCAGGAAAAGTTGAAGCCAAAGCAGGCACTTCTGGGAAGGCACAAGCAGTTTAGTAGCAAAACAGCAGCATAAACTGAAGATAATTAACATAGTGAGACATTAACGCTAGAGCACTGTGTAACAGTGCTCAGCCTCTTTTGAATTTGGCACCACTGATGTTATGTGTGACATCATCGACTCCGGAAGCGCTGGGTGTAAGCTATTCCCAGTGCTCTCCTGCAATCAGATGCCGGCAGAACACGAGCAGCGCAGTTTCAATGTAAGCACTGCTCGTGACACTGTTAATAGGCTAATAATTCACCTTAAAAGTTAAAAATCAGGACCAGCTGTGAAAAGAGTAGCAGTGAAGCCACCAAAGACTGTAAGTGGACCCAAGTGTCTGAATGTCCTGACTCTGCTGGATATTTAGAATAGGAATTAAAGCTGATAAGTCACAGGGTTGCAAATTAGATTGCTTTGGATAGGTGAAGGATTTCTCTGGATATAACCCTAAAATGATTTGGGAGTCTAACTAAGAAATGTTATTACCTAATTGAGACAATAAATCAAATTAAAAGAGTTTTTTAAACGTAAAATGAATGTGGATGTGTTGTAGCTAGGGTTATTCTGAAACAGTTTGCAAATAGTCTTGGTTATTATTATTTTTTTAATGATTTGACTTTCTTTTCCTTCATTACACAATATTTACTAAGGACGAAACGATCGCCCGAAGTTAATTTCTGTTCGCACGTGCGGAATTTCGATAGATTTGCGATCGTGCGACCGCAAATCGATCGCAATTCCGATCGTGCGATCGCAAATCGATCAGAATTCCAATTGTGCGATTGCAAATTGATCAGAATTCCGCACGTGCTGTAAAAATTGCGATAGGGCGGAAAAAATCCACCCTTAGTAAATTTCGCCCTATTACTTATATGTTACAATAGCTAAAAATGAAGTACAATTACAAAATATCTTAGAACATCTAAAATATATCAAAACTGACATTACATAAGGGGACCATCCCCTTTAAAGGACCAGTAATGGCAGAAAAAAATCCCACTTGGTTTAAAATGGCAGTTATTTTTATTATGTACCTGTAAAATGTTAAATTTGAATTTAAAAGACTAATTTATATTTCTTTGTGATTCTTTTTTTCTTACTCTTTCCATTGTCTTTCACAGAAGTTTAGATAATATAATTCACAAACTGGATGGCTGCAACCACAAATGAGAGGAACTAGACAAACAATTAAAAAAATACAGGAGTTTAAATTCCGAGATTACATTTTTACTAGTACTGCACAAGAATAAATGCTATGCCAATGTCTGTTTCCTTGTTCTGGTGTTAGTGGCCCTTTAAATATTTATTGAAAGCAAGAATCCTGCTATCTTTTCAAAGCAAAATTAAGTCATTGTTTTCCTACAATGGTAAATGTATTATAATAAGGAAAGTATCCTTTGCTTTCATTCCTTGTGTGCACTTTACTACATAGTCAACTAAACTAAGATACTGCCATTAAAATACAACTAGAACAGGCTATTTATAGAAAAAAATATCAAAGTAATCCCCCCAAGCCTTTATTCAGCACCCACTGGAATTTTAGTATTCTACTTGAAACATGAATATGTTGCAAGTCTGGCGTATGTTTAATTATTAATGTTACTCACAATATATGCCATTTGTGAATTGCAAAGTAATATCTCTTTGGCACTGCAGGGGTTGTGGGATTAATGTTATCAATGCAGTCTAACTTCTAGAAAAGTCATTGATCCTTAATCAGTGGCTATAATGGTATTTGTATCTAAAATATTTTGTACCAATGCAGTCATTTTGAAATCTCATTAAAGGGGGATAATTCAGGAAAAAGCGAAGTTACCTTGCGATGCTTCTCATCAGTTCGCCGAGATGGGTACGCGCTCCCTGGTCTCCTGCAAGCGGAGACCAGCGAACACTTTAAAGGTACTTTGGCTCACCTCGCGACCACTCGAGTTGCCTCGCTGAGCCGAAGTACCTTTAAAGCGTTCGCTGATCTCCGTTTGCAGGAGACCAGGGAGCGCGTACCCATCTCGGCGAACTAATCAGAAGCATCGTAAGGTAACTTAATCTTTCCTGAATTACCCCCTTTTAAGTCTTTTCTTGGGGCAGATGTCCAGTGTTTGTAAACACCCTATACAGCTTCATTCGCATTTCATTTTTTGTTAATGACATAATTGTAGAAAATACATTTTTTTTAAAAATCCACAATCCTTTCAAGCTGTATGTGAAATAAAGTGATCTCTGTGCACCTATAGAGTAGTGCAAAGATTTGGTTGTTCATACCCAGAAGTGAGCAGGAAACTTATGTGGGGAGGGGACTACATTTGCTAAATATTTTCTATTTTCCCAGCCGGACATGTAAAAGCTGAAATCAACAGGGGTTTTGTATATCTTAATTGGAGAGAGCATCTGAATAGTCCTAGAGGTGAACATTTACCTATATACTATAGCTCTGTTTATGCTAGTCAAAAATTTGCATTAAATTAGCACTGTTTCCTTCAGAATTAAAATGGATACAGTAAATATTTAGACTGAATTATCCATTTTGTAGCTGAAATTGTTAAAATGAAAACATTTTCAAAATGTATTTAAAAAGGCATTATTGACCCACTTCCATTTCATTTTTTATGGACAACTGTGCACGTGCAATTGATTAAACAACACATTGCGAAGTCCAATCAGATGTAAGCTAAAGAATATGGCACAGTTGCGGGGAAGGGCATACACATATAAAATGGGATCTGCAATACTAATATAAACTGTATTAATATAAAGTAACCCTATACTGATGTAAAAGCAACAGATATTTCTGAGACTTCAAGGTGGTTTGGTTACAAATGTATTTTATTAAAGGGGAACTATTGTCAGATTACATCTTTTGATATACAGTACTATATCTTAGTGAGAAGCGTTTTTTCCCCAGTAGATGTTTCATCTGAAGCAGAATGATTGAGTAGGCAGCACTGATAAACTCCTACACCAGGAAATGTGTATGTGACATGTACTGGCCAGTTTTCCATGAAAAGGTACTGTCCCGCAGACATTTTTGCCCTACTTACTACTTAGCACAGGTGCACAAGTCAGCTTTCCCTCTGTAATCTCCTGCATTCCAAATGTACACAATAAGGCCAAAACATCAGCACATTGCTTAACCAATAGCAGTTGGGCAGCTTTTTGTTCTCATGTTGCCGGACTTGCAGAACAGAAAGGAGAGGGGGAGTGGGAGAAGGAAAAAGATCCTCTTTGAACCCAACTTAGACAAAGTCATCAGCCAGGCCACTGGAGACAAGAGTACTCCTCCCACAACACTGAATCAAATCAGGAGTCTTCACAAGAAGACTTCACCGAATGTTTTTTTAAATATTTGTGTCAGCAATTGGCTTAGTATACAGGAGTTTTATATGTATGTATGCAGTTATTTTGGCACTATAGTGTCCCTTTAATCACTTTAAAATCATAATGGCAACATAGATCTATCTATGATTAAGTGCTTCTAAGCGTGAAATGCATTAGAGCTCTAACAGTGTTTGGATGTAATGCTCCCATTATGATTTTATAGTGATTAATAAAAAGACGTTTCTTAATGAACCACCTGGAAGTGCTGGAAATATTTGCTGCTTTTTGATTCTACAGCAGGGGTGGGCAAACTACGGCCCGCAGGCCGAATCCGGCACTCTGTTCATGCGGCCCAATGTTTGCCCACCCCTGTTCTACAACTTTGCAATTTGGGGCTGTACCTTTTTCCTGAGCAAATGGCTGGATCGGGGTGAGCATTTTCTGCTGAGTGTGGATGAGCCATGGACTTTGTTTTGTTTTATCTGTACTGATATAACCCTTGGTTATAAATAGGGTTTAAGTTTCCCTTTAACTATTCTTGTGCCTGGATGAGCAGTTAATAAAAAGTCAAGCCACCAGTTGTACTTTTAGACATGTGGCACCTTTATTCGATTATATTTCTGTTATATTTGTATTATTTGACCTTAACAAATTCAACAGAGTTGGTTTAAGGCCAGATTACTTTAAGGCACAGTACTCTCATTGGTTATGTCTGCTTATATACAGTATGTTTTAGAAAAGTCGTTCGCACAAGACTGATTGCATGTTTAGTCCCAATACTGATACAAGATGGGAAATTAAGGGCTACACACACAATGAATTGTTATTTAACCAAACTTTTTACTGACTCATATTAAGCAGTATGTGACAACAAAGATTCGGGGGGGCAGCAGCCTCCCTTAGTTAGGAAACGTTGTTGCCACATACTGCTTAATATGAGTCAGTAAAAAGTCTAGTTAAATAACAATTCATTGTGTGCGCAGGCCCTTAATTTCCCATTTTGTATCAGTATAGGGACTAAACATGCAATCAGTCTGGTGAAGTCCAGTATGCCAAAAATGCTTGAATGAATAAGAGATTGCTAGTTGAAGAGTTTTTTTTGTTATGAATGATTAACTTTTCATGTCAAATATTTAAGAATAATGTGCTATTTGCACCCTAAAAGAATTACATTTATTATTTTTTAAGTAACAATGGATACTTCCATGACCTTGCTAGCTGAAGGGTTTATTTTATGAATGATACATTGTAAGGTCCTATATTTAACAACACTATGCTATATGTACCCTAAATAAAGGAATGCAATGTATTATTTTTCAGTAACGATGGATACTTCCATGAACTAAAAAGAGAGAAAAGTTATGAGATCACGATTTTTCATACTTATAAAAATTCTGAAGATACTTTCTTGCAATTAGTTAAAATTAAACTTGAGCACTATTATTCTTATTATATTAGCACTATTATTCTTATTATATTAGCACTATTATTCTTATTATATTAGCACTATTATTCTTATTATATTAGGATCATATGCTCCTTCATAGAACCATTTATTGCTTTATTTATAAAAATATTTATCTCAATCAATGTCTTTAAAGGGTTTCTCCAAAGTAAAGTTAATATCCCCACTTCATATATAGAAGTCATCCCAGCAGGTCTGCAAGCTTTTTATGACATTATTGCTGTAGAAGATAAAACAGAAAGGCTCAGTATTTTAAAAATAACAGAGAAAAGATAAGGCTGACGAGAGATCGGCATGCACGTCTGTTAAATTTTGTGTTATATGTTAAATAAAATAAGTTGATAAAAATAACTTAGGATAAAATGAATATGTAAGTGATGTAAACTAAGGAAAGACCAGAATCTACAGCTACTACAGATGGAGAGGGTTTCAAAGTTCCATAGTTAAATTTGGCTTAAATTCAAGAAATGGAAGTAAGAAAAGAATGAGAAGGATAATTTTTCTTCAAAGTGATCCAGAGTAGCAAAGCACTTTATAATGACAGGTAACCAAGAGAGATTGAAGGCATGGGAAAGCGAAATTGATTTGTAAAATAAAATGATTGAGAAGGAATAAATAGCTCTGGATGATAAAGACTAAAACAAAATTTCATGTTTAACATTCTAATAAATGATCTGAGTGACTTAAAACTGGGGGACTGATGCCAAAAGTATACAGTAAAATAGATTAGAGTTTATTGAGACACGTGTGAATGAAAAGTGAATGCATGTGAATAATCCTTACATTTCACTACAGGACGGAGTACGTTTACTAAAAAAATGGTTTCAAAGACTCCAACACAGCCAAATTTCTCTACATTAAAAGAAAAGTGTTTCTGAAAATAGATCTCAAAGCCAGCTTAATTAGCTGCATTGGTTTTTGCCTGCAGGACTGCTTTCTGACAGTTCAACTGTCTATTTTTGATTGTAAAATGTGTATGTTTCAGACAAAACGATTGTTAACAAGCAAAATATAAATTTACTGCATAACTTGGATTTTTTGAAACTATGATAAAGTAACAAAAAAATCAATAGTTATAGAAGTGTAATGAAAAAGGTCATTTGTTATGGGTCAAGGGGGAACTACAGGAAATTCTATACCTCCTGAGGAGCAGGTGTACTAGACTTGGACAGGGAACTGTGTGCCTTTTTAAGAGAAAAGGCAAACCATGACACATTTACACCTCTAGAGGAACTAACTGTTATGACCATGGAAGTGTAGCGGGTCCACCGACCAGCAGTGTCATCTGGGGAGAGGAGTCTAATGAACACCCAGTATTCACCAGTGGTTCCCACAAGGGGAACTTGGATTTTGCAATGGGATGCTCACAGGTCGTGGCCCCCAGGGAAGCTTCTTCGAGTGGCAACTTAAGGTGCAGATTATAGGATTCCCTGCAATCACAGAGGACAGGAAACTGGGAGAGAAAGCAGGGCTCACTACAACACAAGAACTAAGCTGAATCCAGGATTCACTGGAACACTGGGACTGCTGAACTGTATCCGAGACAGGTAACTCTGGAATCTGGATCCACCAAAACAACAGGACCGGGAATAAGCAGGGAACTGGAAACAGGAACTCCAGAAGCACAAGAAGATAAACTCTTTCCAAGTGAATACAGCTCAAAGCCTCAAGCAGGACTACAGAAGTCTAACTCCTTGCTCAGGCAAGGTCAGAGTAAAACTGGCAGCCTTATATACAGGAACCCTTGCTGCAATTGGCTGAAACTCATTTTATCTGAAAAGACTGAAACTGATTGGCTTCAGGGGCGGACTGGGCCGGGGGGCAGGGTGCCGTTTGCCCCCCGGGCCGGTCTCCTCC
>WMED01000951.1:0-30320 GCA_019650415.1 Pipa parva
TATTGCCAGTATCCAGCCACTAGGGTCCAGATTGCAAACCTTTTGTAGTGAATCTGACATCATCATGTTTAGACAGATCTGTTTTAAACTTCCTTGTCCTCCTCATCAGTAAAGGGGAGGTAGATATCAACCAACTATAGAGTGAAATCAATAAGTTGGTGTAGCTCTTCCAGTCCATCGCCTGATGCTGCCAATGTACAACTGTTTACTGTATTTGTTGTTAAACTGTGTTCTGGTTCCCTAAATAGTTTGGTTTGCAAAAGAATCTCAATCGTCCATATCTTATTATGCAATATTCCCAATCTGAAAACAGTGTCCATAAATCTAATATTGTCCTAGTCTCGGTGGAATCTTTGAAAGCTCTTATGAGTCCCAGACTATTTTGGCACAGTTTAGTTTTGTGGTCTCTATATTGCAGTCTCAGCTCTTCCTTCTCTGTGCTAGATTGCATTATTAAACACAAATTGTATTTCCTTGCTTATTTTTATACTATTTCTACCCAATAAAGGGTATACAGTTTGATTTCTCCCTGGTGACTTCTTCTCTGTGCCTATGTGAGCTGATTGCTTTATGGATGCACACTGTTATTATCAGTGTAGCAAAACTACTAATTAGTGATCATTATAAACTAGACTGTGAATCTGTGCCCTTCTTAGATCTCTCTTGTATTGATGTCAGCCAGTAACTTGAACTACAATTAATGCTGTCTTGGCTGCCCTGTACTTTGATAATGTTGCCTGTTTGACTAGATTTTGTCATAGTTCTCTCTGCGCTTCCTGCCTGTGTCATCCTCGCCCTAGTGGAAATATTAGAATATTAGATTGTAGAATTCTGGTACTCTTGCTCAATTCATAAAAATCCAGCTTGTTATAGAGCAGGAGGGTAGCACTGGAGCCAGAAACCCTTAAGTAAGTATTTACCCCTTCCCACTTAAGAAATCAACCCTAGTACTAACAAGCTTTAGTTAGTTCTTTTAGTTCTTATTTAACACATTTATAGGGCAGGAAGCTTGTGTGTTTTATATCAGTTCAGTTCAGTATAGGAATGCTCAGGAAAGTCTCTCTTTCACACACATAAAATTTCCACGCTACCAAACTAATAAGAAATTACTTTAACTGGTTACTGCATTGTTGCATTTTTTAAGCAAGGCAATTTGCAGTAAGTATAAAAGCTTATTGGTCCAGAGTCCTGCAGCATGTATGGTTCAAAAAATATTCTTTTATATGGATGAAGTAAAAACACAGAAATGTATATATACATGACTTTTCTTTTCTTTGATTTAAGTTTCAGTATAGATGAAAAAATGATCAAATACTAACACTTGGTTCTTTCTTACTTACTTTGGGGTTATATATTTTTAACATAGATTTTTAATTTCCTATTCTTCCTCTGTCAAAGTGCACACTGAGCATGTGCTGAGTCAATGGCCATGGGCAAAGGCAGGCCAAGATTATAAAGAGGTCAGCCACCGGTGACATCTTTGGGAGCACAGATCATTAGTGCCATAAAGCTCGATCATCCTAAGGTGACATACTAATCCCTTTACATGATTGTAAAAAGATTGATCTTTCTCAGACATTAGTTCCCCTTTAATATGTACCAGTCATTGACTGGGCTTGACTTTGCTGTCTTCCCTGACCTGCATTCTGTCTGTGACTGTTTTTCCTTCTATTTTGGATTGTTGCCTTGGTTCAACTTTTTCCTTGTTTGAATTTTTGGAGCTTATTCATGAAAATGAGAATTTGGCGCTCGAATTGCATTTGCATCACTTTAGTTCTCGATGTTGCAGTAGTCGCAAATTCTCTACTCCTTATTCCCTAATTCCAAATTTTCATAGCCAAATAACAAACAGCACTGGATGCAATATCTTGCATAGTGCGGCTTAACATGATGAGAAGGTGAATTACATGTGGACACCCATGCAAAAAGGCACAAAATGCTCTGTAAGCCCACAACCATTGTAAGCAGGGCCTTTTCTACCAATGGGCGATGTGGGCGACTGCCCAGGGCGCAATCTATTTGAGGGTCGCTATTGTCCACATCGCCCACCGCTAAACTCACCTCCAACAGCATTCCAGCGACACACCTCCTCTAATGAGTTAAGTTGAATGCGACGGAGCTCCTTGGCCACTCCGGGTCTTGTCAGCTGTATTCGGCAATTTCCGGCAAGACCTGAATATCTAAGGAGTGCTGTTGTATTCAACTTACCCCATTAGGGGAGGTGCGTCACTGGAACGCTGTTGGAGGTGAGTGGGGGGCGCAGGGCAGGGAAGGGGGGTGGTGTGGGGTGGGGAGTGGCGCAGGGAGGGGGAGAGGTCAAGGGGCGGTTTGGCCAGGGCGCCCATAGGGCCAGAACCGCCCCTGATTGTAAGCATCCAAATTGGTAGCAAATTTTCCACATCACAGCGTTTTCTGAATACCCAAATATGGGGAAGTAGCAAATTAGTAGCCTTTTCTCTGGGTCTTCTTTATCATTTTTGGTTTGTCTCTTGGCCATCTTGTTTTGTTTGCTTCCTTGCTGCAAGTATTCATTGTTCAATTCTGCACTCTTCCCTACTTGTTTCTCTGTATGTTTTTGACCGCTACTTTCTGCTTAGCAAGGTTGTTTTCTCTCTTCCTTATTCTGGTTAAATTAGACTTAAACAATCATATTACCAGCTTTAGTTACCTTAAGTAAACCATTGTGGTGGGTTGTTTTGTTTTGTTTTTTTATTTACTTTTTTTTTTTATTCTATAGTATTTGGGGACCAAGTCCATCATATAGTACATTTTATTGCTTAATACTGTATTGTTAATAATTTGTCATTTCTTTTAGCTTTCATAGAACATCTTTAACAAATATGATTTCATTATCACTTATCAGTCTCTTTCAAATATTGCCTTCTAGTTAACGAGAAGGGACTGCTATATTGCAGGGTACAGGATATGTAATTGCATTACTGTCTTCATGAAAGGTGACAGTTCAATTAAATACTGAAAATGATATCTTCTTTCAGAAGCCTCTATAAACCATGGTTAAAATACCCTCTTCTGAAAGGAAACGGACACTCATCATTATTATTTTTCAAGTAGAGGGCCCCTACAAAACAGTTAAAAATGATTATACTCTTTTCAATATCAGAATTCAGAAGCACTGCCATAGGATAAGATTGGGAGTAAAGGCTGGTGATGTCATGTTTGCATGCAAATTCAGGTACTGAATGTTCCAAAAAATCTTACTGCATGTATCCAGTTTACAATGAGTTGCAAGAGAAGGATTTTAAAATGTGAGATGGAGATGAGATGGAATTAAAAAATGAATATGCTTAAAAAGCAGTACAGTATGAAAAATGTGTAATACAATTGGATTGACAGAGATTTAGAAAGGGGTTGATAGATCTGATCTATAACACTTTAAAATAGACATAATGACAAATGTGGAGGTGACATAAACTGAAAGGTGGAAACTGACCAGTGCAGGTACATCAGTGTAAAATACAATGATTACATCTCTGCTGCCATTATAAGGTAAGGTTAATCCAGTAAAAGTTACTCATTATGTTTTTAAAAATGCAAGTGGTGTAATGGCTGCTTTAAGTTATAAATGGCTACTTCTGATGTTAAATCTAGAAGATTATAAATTGCAATAAGTTTCATACACATCTAGGAAAATGGAAATATCAAGTATTTCATTTCCTACAATGTTCTACAAACGTTTGTACATGAAAAGCGTATTATGTAATATGTGTTCTAAGAGATAATGTGACAAGGTTATGTAGTGACTCCATCTAGTGGAGTAACTAATTTATTGCAATAAGGAAATTGTGTTTTGAATATGTAATTTGCTGGGAGGGCTTCCAGAGGTAATAAAAGGTACAGTGCAGGAAATAAAAGTGTCTTTGGCTCCAGGGCCTGCACCAGAAGGGTGGCAGGTGTCTGTAAGATTTATGAAGCTAGCAGAACCAAGTAAGAGATCACTTCAGAAGTGATAGTTAGCTCTAGCTATAGAATGGTAGCTTCCCCAATAAGGAGTGAAGTGGGCTTAGTCTGTTTAGGTGTTTTGGATGGAAGGTCAGGCACCTGAGCAGGGTCTCAGCTAGGTCTGGAGATAATGGTACCCCTGGAGTGAGAAGCACTCAGGCTGATTTGACTCAGACGCTGAGCAAAGAATTCCTTTAAGTTTCCCAAGGAGTGGGGTATCTGTGTACAACCAGAACGTGGTGAGAGCTGTACCTGACTCTTGTTGCTAAAGGAGGCTAACTATACACCAAAGTATCTTCTATGTCCTTAAGATGGATGCTCTATTATAAGTATTAGAAGTGTGCCACTGTTTGGTGTGCTGTAAAATAAACTATTCCTGTTTAAATCACCTCTGGTGGCCATGACTGATTTAAAGGTACTGATCCTAATGTAAGCGGGGCCTATCCCATGAGAGTCTGAGTGAGGCTGTGTATCAATGCCAGGAATGGTCAAAATAGAGTTACACACATTTGGGTGCTACTGTGTATTTTAATGGAATAATATGTCTTTGACAAGAATCAGTTGTATATGACTAAGACAATCCCTTTCTTATATGGATTCTATTTCAGGTTATCTAATACATGTACAAAGTCAAAAATCTCTTCTACTGGACAAAATCAGGGGCTTAGGGATTTCAATTTAACATATCCTAAGCTAGCATCCGCGTCAGCATTCATACTGTCATTTATATGATGAGACACAGAGGAGAAAAGAATGGTCAATGACAAAAAGAGACATGGAAGAAATTATGCTTGATAGATTAAAGGAGGAAGATGGGAGACATGGAAAGGGAGTAGCCAGATAACAGTGAGAAAATTAGATGCTGCAGGCAAAATGCAATCCAGGCAGATAAGAAAAAACACATATTGTCAGCATTTGAGGGTGTGCTTATTAAAGACTAAATTGACATGGCAATATGAATCTGTGACAATTTGGCAGTAGTGTAGAAAAGTCAGTTGAGCATATTCCCTATCTAGCACATTGGGGCTGAAATGGAACTGGAGCAAACTTAATTTCTAAGCATAGATCATAAATAGACGTATTGTAGCAAAGTGATGTCATCTTTACATGAACCTGTTAAAAAGAGACAATGTCACTTTATTTTTTCTACATTAATGACAATATATTGGAAATATGAATGATTTGTCATAAGAAAGGGCAATGTCACTATTTTGTCCCATTTTGATCTCCAGTATTGTCATTAGGGAATAGTCACATAAATTACTACAAACAATTGTTTTTACGTTACTTTCAAAGACAATTCCAAGCTTGTGTTGGCTTTACTTAGCAGTTGCAGAAATGGAAGGACTCTGAACATCTGAGAAAAAATGTTTGAGACACATGCATATTTTAGTAGGGAAAAACCAAGCAAATGCATAGAGAAACTTTCCCTTGGCCCTTACAGTGCCCTTGAAGACTATGTTATGATGAAACTTAAACCATATTTTGTTCAGAGTCATGTAGCTGAAAGCCTGTTTTATATTACATTGTTGTATAAAGTATTGATTGCCATATTGGCGCTCCAGAAAAGCATTATTAGTGATAGAATACAAAATACTTCAAGTATTCTTCAGCGGCAGACATAACACAATGCAGTAAATCTAGTTATTTTAACAAAGGTCAAATATTGTTCTACAGTCGCTGTGCTTAATCTACACAGAATCCAAAAGGTATCTCTGTTTTCAAAATGGTTTTACTGACTAACAACCTTTTCCCGATGCCTACAATTCATACACCTCTTGGCAGAATCACACAGAATATTATACATGGCATAACTGCTCCTGGATAAACTCATTTCTCTATTCCAATATAACTCATTCCTCTATTCCAATATTGCTAATATTTATTGAACCTGAAATACTCTCAGTGTCTTTGCCTGTGGTTTTTTTTTACACTGGCTCTTTGCAGTTCTAATGCTTTTTAACTTCTAGCTATTCCAGAAATTGCTGATTCTGAACTGCCTCAGCTACCAGCCACATAGTGGTCATCCATGAAGTTGTGCTGTAGGGTACAGGATATAATTACTTTAGTCTAGAATAGGGGGTTAGATTCAACCTTCTCAGCAGCAGCCTCCTGGACCTTAATTATGAAGTCTTCTTTTCTGCAAACACTAATGTAAGTCCACTGCTGGCAAATTTTCAGCAGGAATACATTCCTCCAAGGGCAGAGGGTATCCCAAATAATAGTAGGGTTCTCCCCAGTGGTGACCTCTATGAAGTTAAAGGAACAGTTTAGGCACCAACAGTTATTAGCTGTCTGTTTGGCACTGTTAAATAAAAGTTAAATAAATGCTTTCTGTCATATAAATTATTTATTTATTTCCACCCTTCACAATTTAGCACCAGTTTGTTACTGAAGCTGCTTCCCTCTCTCAGCCACTTCCTGTTTAGTGTTAAGGAATTGACTGACAGGCTGGATAATGCTAAATAACCAATCAGAACCTTTAAGCTCTCATCCACCTTTTTTTTTTTTACTCTGAAAGGTGTAGTTAACCCAGCAAAAGCAATTGTGAAAGAAAGGGCCGAAATATTGACTTTCTTTTTATATGGATTTGGTCTCTCTCTCATGCTCAATTTCAGTGCTTGCTAGTGACAGCATACACCATTAGCTGTAAGTATTGTAACTGCCCATGGTTATTCATTAACTATTAATTTTGAATTTCCTGAGACTCCGTTGTGTCAGTGACACAAGAATCCAACCAGGAAGTAGACACATAAGGAGCTGTGTACTGCTACACAGATGGAATAATTCATACCTTTTGTCACATAAAAGACTAATTAGGCCCTCATTCACCATAGTGCGAAGTGAGCCAAACGCTTCGTGGCTCACTTCGCACTATGGTGAATGAGGGCCTAAGTGTATTAGAAAAAAAATTTATTATGCATTTACAACACACATTAAGTTTTTATTAATCAGGCTGGACTGTTCTTTTAAGTTTCAATGTAACAATAGAAAACCATCACCATACCCCAAACTGAGAAACACCCACTTCCTCAGTGTTTCTTAACACCTTCACCTACACCATCACTACAGCTGTCCAGATTAATGAATCTAAAAAAGCAATATGGTCACATATCACACTCCACTACTTCCTTTGTGACTGTGTTGAAGCTACATTCATGACCAAGATAATTTGGTAACATAATACTCTGATGCCCTACCTGATTGAGAACATCTCTTTAGATTGGTTACTTTCAATGGTCTCTTTTATGTTATAGCTCATCATTGCCTACACTGGCTTTGTACACTCTTGCTTGTGGCCTAATCAAGAAATACAGTGAGGATGTTCACAGCATATACCAGGAGCATTAAGGTAATACATTCTTTTCCTTCATTAAGAAAACTTTTTTTTATTAGCAGAACATATTTTGAAATAACTAGCAAAGCGAAGCAGTGACAGACCTTTACAGTATATATAGCATCTTGTAGCATACAGTGTATATTGCATATAGCATCATATAGCATGACTTCATCACATCAGAGCGGTGAATTGGGGGGGCTGATGGCAGAGTTCCTCATTCTACTTCGACAAGTCTACTCACTTCTAAGTCAATAATAAAATGTGAATTCACAACTATTTTGGAGATGCGACTCGAAATGGTGGAAGGTGAATTCGAGAGGTGAGTTCATCCTTTATTCATTCAGGCTCATAGTGTGTATGTATGTATAATTTTATTTATAAAGTACCACAAATTTACACAGCGCTGTACAATTCAGCAATACAAATATAAGACAGATGTAGGAAAAGTGCATTACACAATACAAGTGAGTAATGTACAAGTGTGAAATCACTTTAAGTGCCAGGTTGTGACTGACACAAGAGGATGGAGGTCCCTGCCCCATAGAGCTTACAATCTAAGTGTACATATCCTTAAACAATACATGCATTTAGATACAGGTGAGACATTTAAGCATTTATTACAAAATAATTTTAATGTTTATGAGCAAAACTGGGCAATGTAAACAACTGGCAGTCAGTTGGGACATGCATGGCTGGATATGTGGTGGAACCATATTAATATTTTCGAGGCTATATAAATTATGTCACATATAAAAAGCTTATGGAGTTGTTAAATCAATGAAAGAGCTGATCTAATTCTAATACTTTTAATGGATATGACTGGAATCAAAGCCAGCCAAACTGATAAATTAAATAATCAAAGCATTCCCATAGTTCCCGATCAAGGAAGTTTTGTTCCTATTGTCATCTCATGCCCTGGTACTCATCTAGTGCTGAGTGTTCCATGTTGGATGTCTGAGTGTGAAGAGGTTGCCTGGTATATGGGAGGCTCATTGAGTATGTGGGTGGGCGGGACTGCCTGGATATATGCTCAAGGCTAGATAAATACATAGACATTGGAACCCTGCAGCCAGATGCCCCATGTGATTATGTTTGTACTGACCGCTACATCCCCATATGCAAAAGTGGAGAGACGGGTGCTCCGGAGATGTCGGACGGCTTCAAGGATACATTAATGAGGTAACTCCAGCACTCCGTATGAAGTATAAATGAGTTGCTTTATTAGTTCATATTAAAAGCGTGCATAAAAACAACAAATTGCCTACGCGTGAATATGCCCCATGTGATTAGCCTACCTCACTCACTCTTAGAAATAGGACTGTTACAGATGTTTGAGATGCACAACTTGCTATACTTTCTTAATTCTTGCATTGAACATTCCATTGTCCCAGATTAATTAATTTGTTTCATTATCCCACAGGCTTTAAAGAGTGGTAAACAATAGACAACATCACTTCTGTAAGTACGAAATGCACTTTTAAATTAACCTAACAATGCACCAATATGATCTACAGCACTGCATATATGCACTTTAGGAGCTTCTATCTATTCTATATGTATCTATTTACAGGCTATAATGACAGCATTTGCTTACACACTGAGAACTTAACAAGTTTTAAATGTTACAAACTCTACAAACAAGGTTTTCCACATGTTCATGGGCATCATGCCCCTCCTCACAAGGCCGCCAGTCCATGGACTAATAAAGAAAAAGGAAGTAGTCCTGGCCTCCCAAGTTTTCCATCTGTCCTGCCCTGGAATATTGGGAGTTTAGAACTACTCCCAATGTGTCACATGACGGTGACATGATGATGCCATGACACCGCCCTCATCTTAATTTTTGTTCTGAGGATGCCCATGTGCATGTGGCAGCACACCAAAAAAACATTTTTTTTTTAGAAAGTTCTAATTCACTTACCTGAGGCACCACCAGTGATCTCTTCCAGTTCTCTCACCATCAGTTTTAATACAAGAAAAAGACCTATTTTCTTGTGGGAAAGTGCATGATGACATAACTGGAAGCCATTGCAGATGATGCTTCAGGTAAGTGAATGGGGGGCTTTCAGCAGGCTTTTCATTGCCGTTTCTCCACATTTTTGGTGCAATGCAATTTTAGTGGGTCTTTGATCTAAGAGTAGAAGAAGATTCAGTTCTTTCTACAATGAACATAATGCAGTAGGAAAAGTGCAACAAAAGTGTTTTGGGTTTTTTTTTGAACAAATTGTGAAGATTGCTAATAGTATCAGCTATACTTCCCTAAAGCCTTCTGGGGCTTTGCCTCCTTTCATCTCCTTATTTTGTTTCATGTTAATGTTGTTAAGTGTAAAAGGTTCCAAGCCTTGTGCATTTGCTTGTTAATAAGATTTGGCAAGGCTGTTTGAAGGAGCTGCTGAACATATTAACCGTTTCTGACATGGTAAACAGAAAAGAAAATTAAGTTTGTAAATATTAAACATATACTTGTGCTGTGCTTCTTAAGGTTCATGCACGTGGGTATTTATTTTTATTAATGTGTTAGCATTTGGAGTGCACCAAAAATTCACATAAACAGATATAGAATAGAAATAATACAATGTATGGTACCATGCACATGTGCATCTAATTATGCCTTTCTCAGTTAACACATTTACATGACTCTATCCAGATGTAGTATCCACAGGTCTTCATCAGTTGACAAACATTTCAGATGTAACAGAATTATCTACAATGTATAAAAGATGTTTGAGAATTGCATGGTGAATGCCTAGTGAGCTTCTGTGTGTTTATGTGCCATGACAAGTTAGTTACATTTAATGTACAGTATAAAGACAATTAGCAGAGGTCCCAACAGTTACTTAAAGTAAACACTGGTACTTTGCGCTTCCTGTCCTCTATGCAATATAAACGTAGATGTAGAAAAACTATAGTAGACAGTATAATAAATAAATGTGGCAAGACCACAATTTAATGTGCCATAACATGTTTTGGACAGAAAGCCCTTTATCAAATGTGCAAACATAACACGAGTGTTCATCATTAAACAATCCAAACATGGGCCAACCCCCAGAAAGTCCACCAATGTGAGTTCATGGGGGTTATTCACTAAAGTCCGAATTGTTGCGGATAGGTGCGAATTCGTCAGATAAAGACAGTCGCAATAGGCTGCTAATGTCACAGTTGTGTCTATTATGAGAATATTCTCGCAGTCGCGACTTTATTATGGGAAAATTGTAACAATCTTAACATTAAAAAATTGTCACGACTTTACAATGGGAAAATTGTCATGGATTTGCTATGGGAATCTGCTGCTTGCGAATTCAACAATCTAATTCGCACCTTAGTAAATAACCCACACATGGATGGGTAAGGACTGCCTCCTGATTCTGGACCTCCTGGGTAATACCTGTGTACCCAATGGTATGAACGATTGCTGGTCGGTTAAACCCTTTCTATTAGAATATACAACTTCTCCCTTTTTCCTCCATTGGTCTCTAATATACTTTTCTTCCTCCTTACATGATGCTGCTTTTATTACACAACAGAAAATATTGCAGATAAGTGCAGCTTAAGGTAACGTGATCTTTTTACCTGTATGTTATTTCAATTTTTGTATTGTATGATTAATTAACAATGTCAATTATTATGGGTTATACATGCTTCAGCCGGACCTTGGGAAGGTTTGTTTTACAGCAGTTCCAATCAAATTTATGGACTTGGACATTGAAGGGTAAAGGAGGCACATTATGTTATGGCACATTCAGTCGTGGCCTTGCCACATTTATTCATTACACTGTCTATTCTACTTTTTCTAAAGTTAGTTATATTTACAGTATGTACATATAGAGATTTACCAAAGCCGATGTGCACATAGTCTTAAAGTTGTTTAGTATATTTGACACATATATTTCTACACATGGAATGATATAATTATAAAGAATTGGTCTCATTTTGGATTGAAGATTTAAGTATTGTAGTTGAGTAATTTTTTTATCATAAGTATGTGATTTTAAAAGATTGACTTGTGCATGAGGAAAATCACATATCTATATATTATATATATTAATATTATTTTTTTTTATTAAATAGTGGATGGGAATGCTAAATGTAACATTCCTACAATGCTTCTGTTGACATTATTGTTTAGCAGGAGCTGTTAAACAGAATTCTGAAAATAGTATTTTTGTAAACAGCAAGTACGATATGCCCTAGTAATTTCGGGGTCCTGTTAATTGCTTCACTTTACAGGTTAAATTTATTTTTTATATGTTTGGATGTAGTGCTACTGCATGTTTATTTAACAGTCTTTAAACTTTCAGTCTTAAACTTTTAAATAAGGTAGATGTTGTTTAATGGGGATAATATAACCCAAGAAACTTGTATAATATTTTTTCAAATGTACTGTACCTTTCCCTTGCAGGGCCCACCCTGCACCCGCTCTGGATCATAAAAACAATCACTTCGCATGATCTAGAAAGGGACTCAAGATGCAGCAGCCGCAGGTCTGTCTTGAGGTGACAAATGTGGGGTAGAGGATTTGGGGCCCCTGGAGGTACAGGCCCAATAGTAGCTGTTACCATTGCTAACGTTCATGTTATGCCCACACTGGATGGAGGATGATGGCTGGGGTTTGACTCATTTGCTACATGGCCATAAAAATGTACCCCTGTGGAGATGGGAGACTTTGTGCTTAGATACCCATTATATACTGCATCAGTCTTCCCTGCCCCTTGGAGTGAATAAAACTGGATCAGTTGGCTTGCTTTCACATTGAGGGGGGAATTCACCATTGTGCGAAGTGAGCTCTGAATCCTTCAGCTCACTTCGCACAGACTGATATGCCCTCGCTGATGTCCTGCACACGGACACCAGCAAGCGCTTTAAAGGGATTCCAGTCTCGGTGAGGCGACTCTTTTGGTCTCGCCGAGACTGGAATCCCTTTAAAGCACTTGCTGATGTCCGCGTGCAGGACATCAGCGAGGGCATATCAGTCTGTGCGAAGTGAGCTGAAGGATTCAGAAATAAACAAATATACAGTAGATATGCAAACCTATCAGTAACCTTCAACTCCCAAAACCCCCTGTGGATCATCAGAGGGTGCCGAAGCAGCAACTAGTTTCCCAGCACCAGCTTGTCACTTCCCATGAGGTTCCTTCCACATGGTGGATAGGGAAGAGTGGTGATATACACACATCATTGTGCCATGAGGGGTTTAAATATAAATGGAATGTTTAACAAAATACAACAAATAAACAAATATTGCCACACCAGTACTTTGGTTAATATTTACACAGTGAATACATGCAGGAGTGCAGAATTGGAATACAGGAATATCTACCCTCAGGAACTGTCCCTTTCTCACCTTGGGCTGCCCTCTTCAAGGTTTTACAATGGTGAGTTCATGCTGTGTACTCAACAGAAGCTATTTTGCTCTAGATAATCACTAAGGGCAGTATCTTTACAATTTACTTAGGATCAGTGTTGTTAGGTTCACACCACTATCATGGATCATACAGGTTTACCAGATGCTGCTCCACAGATTACCTTCTATTACTTGGGAAAGATTAGCATCTTGCTGAGACTTGCCAGTGTCATGGAGAATAATCAAAATAATTTAATCAGTAGGGAGGAAGACACTTAGGGGGTAATTCAGCAATGTGCGAAGTGAGCTCAGGATCCTTCGCATCACTTCACACATGCTGTTATGCACTCCCTGATGTCCTGCACGCGGACATCAGCGAGCACATAACAGCATGTGCGAAGTGAGCCGAAGGATCCAGAGCTCACTTCGCACATTGCTGAATTACCCCTTGCTCTCTATAACTGAAAACCTGCTGCCTTGCAGAGCTGGGTACTGTCTTTAGATCCAGCCTGGAAATCATCTACATAGAGTTTTTATGTTCTTCACTTACTTGTGTGTGTTTCCTCCAGGTACTCAGGTTACCTCCCACAATCTAAAAACATCTGTGTGTCTACGACTGTGTATGAATGTACAGTATATCTAAATTAAATTATAAGATCAAGGACTGATGTTAATGAATGTAACCACTATATAAATATACACAAGAAATAAATACATTTGTGTTATAACTCATGACAGCTAAAATGTTTAAAATGTTCAACTGCAAAAACCTGGTCAAATCTCAGTGCTGATTGGTTGCTATTGGTTACAACATCAGAGATTGTACTTATGTTTGCTTGCTTTCCAATGTTCACTGGAACGTGACTTAGAGACTTCAGAGCTGGAACACTAGAACTTAGATCACTTGAACCTCCTTTACAAATTATCCAAATGCGTATAAAAGAAGTGATAAAAATTGCAGAAAACCCCCCCAGAAATTTGTACCTACAATTTCAGCACAATAGACTGAATTCTGGAGTTGTGAAGACAGTTTTGATTCAAGATAGTAATGCTTCCAGCAATGATAGGTGATTTTAATTCAGATATTATAGAGACAAAAAGGTTGCTGGCATTCAGTGGTTAAAGTGGCATACTGCAATGTCACTAAAGTAACTGCAGACAGAATTCTTACCGAATAGCTGCCGCCCTCTAGATACATACAGGAAAACAACAGAACATAGCAAATCTTATTCATATTCAGCCATCGTATATGTCCCAATATTGTTTCACATTATTTAGAGTAAGAGATGCTGATACATTCTAACTATCAGTATTCCATAAGGCCTAATATGTTGAGAAGCTGATCTTTATAGAAATGAACTATAATTGACAGTAATATGGATTCTAGAGAGGAGGACACATAACGTGCATCAGAGCCACACTATAGAGCAAGTGTTTTGAACTGAAATAAAGGGTTAAGTTCCACCTCTATTTATTTCATTTTTGTCCAGGCATGTTCTTGTTTATTTTCTATGTTATGTCGTTACATTTTTGGGGAGCCAAGCCAAGCAATTTAGTAACGCCGGCTGAAATAGATGGCTTGTTAAATTCTGTCCTTGTTATCACTGCCCAAGGCTTCAGTGCCATCTCATGTTTTTTCATGGTTTTTAATTTTGTAGGCCTTTATAAATGCCCTACTTCTTAAAGTCAGAGTATCATATTTGGTACACTTATAACTGCTTCTAAGGTTTGTTTGCATCAATTGTTGCTGCACATGACAGCATTTTAAATTAAACTATGACTTGCAAATAAAAGAAAATCTAATTGTTAAATACTTTATTAGGCCATGCCCATACATGGAAAGTTTTGCTGGAACAGTTAGTAAATTGAAGACAACCTGTCATACCCCATACCTTACCTAACTTTAGAATTTGTCATTGTAACTAGCACCCAGAGTAATTAGAGAGTTATTAGAGAATAAATGGCTGGCGCTGTGCTGGTAAAGATCAAACATCACTGGTCCCAAAACCACACCTAAAAGAAATGAATTAAATGAATAAATTACACCAAAAGAACAGCTAAAATTAAAAAAAACAAACTGTGTTCAACATTTAAACACTGAAAATACAATACACCAGATGGTATCACCATACCAGGGCATATCTGGCTTACCTTTTTAAAGAACAGTTGGATAACAGTGTGTTTGTAAAGGGTCAACATCATTGACTCCAAAAACGCACTTAAGAGAAATACATTAATCCTTTAAAAATAACATAAAAATAACATGTGCTTATAGCATTTTATTGGGTTTTATTTTATATATATTATAAATATAATATATATATATATATATATATATATATATATATATATTTTATATATATTATCTTTTTTCTTTGGTACCTTTTTTTAAACCAAACCCTCTTACCCATACTCATCTGCAACACCTATATTTTTAAACTCACCCAAAACCTACATCATTCAACCCCAAAAACTATATATTAAACTCACCTAACAATCACCTTCCCAAATTAGACCTTAAAAAACTGTCTTCAAACTCACCCAAAACCTAATCCCCCAAACTGACCCAGAAACCTTCATCTTCAAACTCATCCAAAACACACTTCTCCAAACTCTGCTCCCAAAACCTATATCTTCAGACTCATTCAAAACTCATGTTCCTAAACTCTGACCCCAATACCCACTTCCCCAAACTTTAACTATAACACCCATTTCCCAAAAGAAAAACCTTCAGCAATGAAACACCAAGCAGTATACTAAGGGCCATGCCTTTGGAAGCACAAATCTCTCTCACTGTCTCCCTAAAGAGATTGAAGTTTTCATGGGTGCCAAAATCAATAATGTGACCCCTGAGAACTGACTGTTAATCTGAGTTTCTCACACAACTCCTCAGGAGGTTTGATGCTAGCTAAACTCTGGGTGTGGAGTCTAAGGTTTCCTCCTCTTCACCCTTAAATACCGCAAGGGGGTATGGTTTTTGCTGCAAGAGGTTCCCTGCACCATGGCCCCAGAGACAGCCACCTCCAGGTTGAGTGTATTGCCAGGGAGAGAGTAGTAGGAGGGAACTCTGGGGAAAGTTCAAGCATAATCAGTAAACAAAGCTGTAATCAGGGGAGACAGAGATCAGCAACCACTGAATAAACCAGCAGTCTATTTAAATCCAGTCATCTGCAGAGCTTGGCTAGAATACTGCATCCAGATTTGCTGACTATTGCTTTCAAACAAGGAGTCCATGGTACAAATTCTGAGGCTAGAGAAACTGTTACATTACATTGACTCACACTTTGGGGATATGACAGCACTGGGATGTGGCACACCTCACAATGCATGACTGAGTCAAGTAAAGCTTGCTTGTCTCTGCTCTCCCTTATTTTCTCCCTGCCACCCATGGGTAAGAAGGGTGGTTGAGGACACATCCCAGGATGTCAAATGGATCAAAGGCAGTGGTGGGAACAACATGAGACTGATACATGAGCCCACTACTCTTAACAGGGGTATGGGCCATTCCACTGTCCCCAGTACCAGTCTGTAAATCAGGAGCTCCTGGACCAGCAGTGACCTTATCAGCTTCAGCTTGCTGGAAATCCTGTGGCTGGGTCAAGACATGGTGATTTTGAATGTGCTTAAACACATTATTGGAGCCTGGTCTTCCTGAATTGGTACATCTCCACACTGGCTTCTACGAATGGTGCAATTCACCACTATCTTCTACAGCAAATTAGCATTACCAGTTTAATCTCTAAGTAAGTGCTAAACAGGTGACCAGTAATATCACTGGAATGGTGGAGAGCCACCATCACTAACAACACTGGGGGTAGGTACCAAATTGGTGGTGGCAATTTGGCAGTTAACACCTGTCCTGTTTTATGACTAAATAATGTCATATCACACAACTCATATTCTGCATGTTGAGATCTGACAGCAGGAGTAGTAATGCCACTTGACAATTGTCATACCTCCTCCTCTGAATGTGTGTAGTTGTAGTTGAAAGCCATCACAGCTCAATCAGGATACTGCATGCTCTGGTCACTCTCTATTGAATGGAAGTCCTCCAGTTCCTCACCATCAAACAACCCCTCTTCCACAGAGGATTCAGTTGATCAATAGCATGCAAAGAATCACTCTCTCAATGACTCTGTTTACATCTCAGTCAGTAAAAGAGCAAAAATGGAGGGAAAATTACTTCAGTTTCTACCCTAGCTGTCCCTAGTTCTTAAATTCCAGTGCATCTTCAATTGGAATTAAAATGAACTCCACCGGTTCTGCTTTGGCCAGCAAAATAAATTGCCACACAAATACCAATGATGCTTTCATCAAATACTGCACAAGGGATAATATTTGAACCTGGCTGTGCTGGCCTGTCCCCCAACAAACTAACATCAGAACCTGTGGAAGAGCAAGGAGTCTCCCTATCAAGCTGTCTCTGAATTGTGAGGACAAGTGCTAAAAGTACCTCCCAAACAGCAGAAAGACTCTCAATATACACAAACCACTTAGGAATCACATTAATGAATATGAAGCATCAAAACTTTCACCAAAACCTTTGAGTATTTTCTGATCTACAATGATAATAATTACTGAAAATAATGTGTCCATATCTGTAAAGATTTGCACACATTCCTCTCTTGAGGTCAAGCCAGACATGCTATCTATATCTTAATATAAGATTCTCTGTGATTTACAACCTACTGTCATTGCTAAGACACTAATTACATAGTTGGAATGCAAAGCTATTCATCTACAGTAACTATAAAGTTTTAAACGCTAGAGAATTTATCAGTAAAGCCTTGAGTTCATCATACAAACTTTGTTAGTTTATGACTGGTGAATGGATTTGTTAATCTAGTACTCAGAAAGGTTGTAGAGCATTTAGTTACAAAGTCAAGTGGCAAGTAACTAATTTAAAACCAAACATCTAGTTACAAAATCAAATCACTTGCAATAACAACTTTCAAAACCAAGTGTTTAGTTATAAAGCCAGCATCAAATCAGTTAGCCTTTCCTTCCAAAAATCAAAAAGGTTGAAGTCCTTAATGCCACCTTCTGCAGGTTGATTGGGGTGTGTGACATATGAGAGGTTCCCTTTCCTATTCCCAAGGAGGGGAAAGAAGTATACTAATATGGTTGGGTCAGGGTCAAAATCTGAACCTCATGATTTCTGTGATGTTGCTGTAAAAATCTGTGCTTACAAGCAGACCGTATGTGATTTGTTTCTTTGCTTACTTGTGGGACAGTACTGAACTAATTGGCAGGACAGCTGCAGTTAAGTAGCATATATGCACTTTATCCAGCAATTCTCAGGCCTATTTATACTCTTTGATTTAATTATTCTGGGCCTAAGCAAAATTTTTGACACATGGCCCGTCCCCTGAAGCACATACTGAGTTCTGCAGAGTCCTGGATCCTGTTTGTGCCAGAGCCTAACCCTGGCTTTGTTTAGTTCCTGTTCCTGCCCATCTACCTCTTTCTTGTTTCTCAAGCTTGTTTTTGTTCTAGTTGTGTCCCTTCCATGACTTTTGGGTTCTATCTGGCTGAAAGAAATGCTCTTTCCAGTTAAGAATTTCAGTTGGCAGTGGAGATGGAAGGTAGTGTGTATGACATTGTTTTCTACAAAATAACATATTTAGAAAGAATTGTCCAAGTTTGTAATTTAATTTGTTTGGAAATAGTATAATATTTTTAGAAAATGTCTTTAATAATGTCATCAAGGAACAATTTTATTTTTAAAGCTTATGACCAACTGTGCTGAGTAGATTGTTCAATACGCTTGCAGCTCATTGAACACATACAATGTCTAATGAAATGCAAGAAAAGGTCAAACAAAATCAAAACAAACCTACAGGTGTAACTTGAATCTTAAATATGTATAACTGTATTATCAATACAAATTTTTGGCCTTATAAGAGTTATAGCCATTTTTTTTAAAGAGAACAACATACAGGAAGTAGAATATTGCATGTTAATTTACACATTAAGGGGGGGGGGGGGTGGCTGTGATGGATTTTCTGTAGTGGTTATTGATTTTTTTCAATTTTCCGCTTCGTGTTTAAAGTTTGGCGCATGTGCCATTCTGATTTTGTTATATGACTCGCATAAATTGGTAATGAAAATGATTTTATACTCAGGATTATCATCAGGAAATATGAAATAACAGTAGCAAGAGAAAGAAATAATTTAGTAAATATCACATGGAAAGGGGGTAAGTTAGCCCCCACCTTTTCTAACTAAAGACCTATTGAGTGACTGCTCGGTGCTTGGGGTACATTGAGCTAGAGAGAGAGAAAACTATACATCTATGAAAGCAAGGCATGGAACAATGAGATCTTTTATATAGAATGATCAGACACCAGAGAAATGCCAGTTACAGTGGGTAAATCTGCTGTGGAATTTAAAAACTGCAGTCCCCAAATAGAAAGATTACAATAAGATATACATTAAATACAGTATACATCTATTTATATTAATTGGATAAATTATTAAATAAATACAAATAATTAGTACTGGTTACTTTGATGTATTTTGTGAGAACATTTAGTCATATTCAAAAATTAATTCAATGTAACTCCTCTTTTAATTCTGAAGTACATCATAATATTTGTACTTGTTATTACATGCCAGCAGCCACATTTCTGTGCCAGTGCAATACCATAAATCCAGGGCACATTTGATCCTTGGTTAGAAAGGATCACATTAAATAATAAGACTTGTGCAGTATAGCATTAATGTACAGTATGAATTGGTTATTGGGTTAATTTACAGGGGATCAGTTATTTAAATATGTACTGTTGTCAGAATAAAATATTAATTCCATAATGATAAAATGTCAAGATACTCACCGAGTTGATTGGGTTGATTAACTAAAGGGTGAATTCACCTCTCTACAATGAGTCCCATCTCCAAAAAAGTTGTAAATTCACTTCCCATTATTGATGAAGCTGCGAGTAGACTTGTCAGACAAGAGCACAGTGGCAGTCGCTGTTGGATGCAAAGTGTGGTGTAGTCTGTCAGATAGAAGAAGAGTGCGCAGATGCAATGTGGCGAAGTCAAGTGGGTGAATTCGGAGCACTACATCTAGTCACATTCACTCCTTTGACACACTCTTCCACTTAGTCAATAGTAGAAGTATCCGTGCATATGCATGCAAAGTGATGTGAAGTGCTCCATAAGACTGTGGCTACCATAGTCACCTGAATTGGTTGTGTATTTGCCACATCACAGAGTCTGATCAACAAGAGAACATGAGGAAGTGGCAAATAGATGCGAATTCGAGCTTTACTCGACTATTCATTCAGCCTTTAGTCAATAAGGCCCAAAGTGTTGAATGACTACTCTAAACTGCTGGAATATACTGTACAATAAAAAAAAGTAATTATAATTAAACCATTTTGGCTGAATCATGATATCACTGAAATCTTTAATCAGGAAAAATAAGGAATTAGGAAAAATATACACATTAAACATATATCTGTGGACCACATACTTCAGGCTATTTAGAAATTCCTTGGTGGTTGCTGTAGGGGACTATTCCTGGGTACATGTTTTCTTTGAATTAGGAGTTTTTTTGTTGACTATTTCAGATTTCTTATAATGACTATGAGAGCAGGAAAAAGGTTAAAAAAAAGCCATTTATTAAGCAAAACATGTGTAATAGTGCACTGATGCTTGAACTCAGCAACTAACAAGGTTAAATAATTCCAACAACTAAATAATAAACTAAAGGCAGCTAATTGGTGATTGGTTGTCATGGGTTACAGCAGCAGTGTATGTTTGCACCTATATCTAGTCTTTGAGACAAAATTATGGCTTACTGATTGGAATGCAGCTGAGCTTTCTAATCAGATGCTCAGATTTTATGTCCAACTGACAACTTTAAAACAACAAGCAAAATATTTCAGATTTAAGAAGAAAGTAAAAAAAAAATCTACTTCTGGGAATCATTCTTTCAACATGTGCTTTAACTAAATGAAATTTGGTACATACTGGGTATTACTGGCAGTTCCCTATTTAACAGAACAATATGATCTATTTTTATATACTAGTAGGTGCAGTAGTAGTGAAGAAAAATCGGTCAAAATGACATTGCAGTTGCCACTACTATATAGAACGGTAGATTTAAAAAAAGTCATATTCTTTGAACAAAAGAGATAGCAGGGGATGCACAGAGAGCTGTATGTCAAAGGCAAGTTTGTAGCTCACTTTTTGGCAGTCTTTAAGATCATGGCATTTTTTTCCCTTTTTATTTTTGTTGACATTTTCAGCCTCTCTCTAAATTGACTGAAAACAGAAATAAGAGAAAATAATAATGTACTCATGCTATAACAAAGCATTGGCAACATTTACAATGAAAACATTTATAAATTTGCCCTTAAGTCACAGGATTTAAATTACTATCCTTCTACCAAGTGAAGTGTGTGTGTGTCTGTCTGGCAACTCAGTCCCCATGTGTTTCTCATTTACCTCTATCCCAGGGGTGGGATTCATATTGTAGCTATGCTCTACCTTGCTTTACCCCATTACATACAAGTACTATATTATATACTGTAACCTTTGCCCTTTAAGACTTCAGAGTGCAGTCACTTTCTGGAGTGCAGATGAAAGTTTGTATGTCGCTAGGACTCTGCAGTACAATATAAGTTTTATAGAGCCCTTAGGGAAACAGTGGGAGTTTGGGTAACAATGGGGACAATCTGGAATTTCAGTGGGCATTGGGACAGTATGATGCAATTGGTCCAAGGGTGGTCATTTGGGGTCATTGGAGCCTCTTTGCGGGAATCACTGATGGAGGCCCATTGAGGGCCTCTTGGAGCTAAATTGGGAGCATTAGGGGCAATGCAGGGGCAGTTACTTTATATATTGCAATGATCTGTAGTAAATATTATATTGTACAGGTTCTCCATGGTTCTGAGATGAGTGATGTAGTTCTTAATAAAGCTCAGGTTCCTTCATTGGAGGACTGTGTAGTCTCCCAAAAATATATTCAAAATTGTGGGGATGAAGAAACCATGTACGCACAGCTGTGCTGCAACCCTTTATTGGGTAAAAGTGTAAACACTACATGTTTCGTGTATCCTGCCCTTTGTAACTTGATAAAGGTTTGCAGCACAGCTGTGTGTGCGTGGTTTCTTCATCTCCATAATTATGAAGAGATCTGTAGTAGTGAAGGACCAATGAAGGAACAACTGGGAAGAGGAGCTAGAACCTAGAAACATAACCCCTGATCCTATTGGCACCTATTCAAGTGACAAAGCCCTCTTAAAGTGTTTCTGATCATTAGTAGGGATGTCCATCAGGTCAGTCCAGTGCTCTACATGCAATTTTGCCTGGTAGTTGAGCACTGATTAGTGCTTTTGCCAGTGCAGCCCCAAAAAATTTACTCTCAAACCATTAAGCTCATAGCAGAACAATTAGATTTAAAAAATAACAAAAAAACAACAATGTCCAAAATATTCTTTTCTTTTAACTGTAAAATATCTGGGATACAAATGGTTCATCATATCCAAAGGGTAGCTATGGCAAAGGATTGAAAGAGGGGCTGATGTATTGAATAAAATCCCATGAACTGCAATGAAGCAATAATTAACAGACCTTTACCCTGAGCCTTGTTCTGCCAGACAGGTTTTTCTTGTTAATTAACATTTTAATCTAGAGGAGGTAAGATAAATTCAAGATACCATCCATGGCTCATCAGAACTGTTGAGTTGACTACAGGGATTCACAAGCAATTCCCATACTTACACATCTTTGCAGTTTTCATACAGATTTCATTGACCTATGACTGACCAACTCAAATCAGTGGATAAGCATGACTACTTACCACATGATTACCACCAAAGGATGCATCAGAAACAAAGTCAAGGAAATATTATTTTCTCTTCACAGGAAATACAAATAATTCATGTGGGGAAAGCACCATTTAAAAGCATCTATCCTCCTATGGCAGAGATATTAAATTCAAGTTTCCTTAGAAAAAGAGGCTATACAGAAATAAAAAACAAAGTATATACTGTATAAATATATACATATATATATCCCCAATGATCTTGCCTGAAACCCACCAAACTAGTACACATTTTAAACATTGTTTTTTTTTCATTTGCAGATTATTGCTTAGACTGTTGTGTGTCTAATGTAGTCTCTCCTTATGCAGATATATCACATTACACTGGCAGCCTATGGTGTCCATTTTCGATGTAAGACAAGGGGAAAAAACAGTATTGTTCAGCAACAGTGAGTGAATAGTTAATGATTGCTAGGAACTATAATCCACAGTTTATAAAAGTCTGGGTGACTGCAGTGCAATTGATTTGTGCTTTCTTTATCTCTAACACGTTTAGATAAAGTAATGCAGTCCATGCTAACAGACTGAGCACATTTACTAAAACCTAGGCATAGAAAGAAGGGAAAGAACAAGCCCCAATACACAATCACCCCCTTCATATTTATTAAAAATGATAAAATGAATATGACAGCAAATATAAGGATTGGTTGACAATGCCTCAATCAGAATCAGAGCTAATACTAACAAGGTGTGTGGGTGGTAGAACAGAATCACAGCTGTTACTGCAAATCCACAGAATATCCCATAGTATACACTATAAATAAAAAATGGCTTACAATTGTGCTGATAATCTGTCCCAGTCTTTGTAATAATGCACTATATTTGTGGAAGGCACCACCATATGTTCTTTTATGAAGCAGACTTCATGAGAAACTCATATTTCCATTCCTCACTATAAGGCACTGATTACATTGTCCCTGCTGCACACTTGAAGCATTATGCAAATGTACTATAATTTGTCCCAATGAAGTATCCCCCTTGAAGTCAGCAGACATGTAAGCTTTTAAAATGAGCGTGTATAGATATAAAAAGGGTACAAACCTGCAGTCAGATTCACATAGCTAGTATATGCTATTAGCAGAGAAATTATGGTCTGCAATTAGAAAACAAAATAATAATACCATATTAATCATGGATTGCATGCTGGCAATATGCGGTCGTACTGCACAAAGAACTGAGACAAGGCTTTACATGGATTTTTTTCTGCATGCAGAAAAATATGCAACGAAAAACTAACATCCCACTTAGTTGAATGAGCGAACATGCACAACATATTTAAATGGCTCAAAGTGGTTGTAAAGGATTGGCCATTCAACGGGATGCATTGAATTTATCTGCATTTAGTCAAGGTTTTAAATCCATATGGAAAAATGTTTAGTTTAGCTTTTCCCTTAAAGATAAAGTAAAGTACAACAAATGTGTTCCAATTTTATTCCGACCAGAATAAAGTGCGGTAGCACTGAGGAATATATGAAGAATAATGGTCGGAATAAAATTGGAACACTGTTATACCTTTTAAGAGGAGATTGGGCAGAATCCCCTCATCGGTTTGAGCGCAGAGACGTGAAAACAGGACTGGATCATTGTTAAATACTCCAGCTATTGGGTAAAAGACTCATTGGACTAAGAGACTTATTAAGGTCAATTGTTTATTATTTGTTTATTATTTAAAGTATCAATTTGGGCGCTATACCTTCTCATTTTCCACTTCTCTGTTAAAGTACAACAAATATTTTGGATAGAATTGATTATCCTGATCTGCTTGCACTTGCCCACCTGTACAGTACTACACTAGTTGTTTCCACTGCCTCTCCATATTATTCTGAACTAAAGGCATTGCACATGCTCAGTGTACCCTGGCTCCTGTAGGTGTGTAACACTTAGGGACTGTGGAAAAAAAGGCTGACTAAAAAAAATAAATAAATAAATAGATAGATATCTATCAAATAAATCTAAGAAAAGGCAAAATAAATTAAGAACTGATCTAATGCCTGATTCTATTCCAAACAAACGGTCTATAATGGCCTCATTGCTGCAGGCCTGATTATTAAGGTGTTGAGATGTGTCTCCACTGGTTTCTCTGCAACCTTCCACTGCACAGTGAACTCATTTGTTATGGGCTCTATACTGTGGATAAGTTAGAGGTTTCTGGTGTTCAAGGGATGAAGTTGCCAAACAAACCATTAATTAATTCAACTTCATACCAAATGGTTTCAGAAGTCTATAACAAGAAGACACAATTATAGATTAGCAGTTGAGCAAGGACATGCTTTATAAAAAAAATGTATTATAACATGTCTAATTCAGGACCATATGGGATTCCTCACGAGCACTGCACATTTTTTATTTATAACCGACTCTTTTAAATAGATATCTCTCAGGCCTATATGCTGTTTTGATGTCTGTATAATCCTTAATTTATTGTAATATGTCTTCTTTTAAAGGAAATTCTGTCCCTTTAAGTCACTTAAAACAGAACACCAATGATTAGGGTTGCTACCTCACCCCTTTAAAACCGAATGCTGCAGTGCTGATCTGAGCTTAGATGCAAGCTACATGTGCAACTTTTTTACACAGTCATGCAGTTGCATTCAAACTAATTGTGACTCAGCACCGCAGCATGTACAATTTACATGTTTGGTTATAAATGGATGATGTTGCAACCCTACTTATAATATAAATTGACCAGGTAATTTCATTATCTGGAAACCCTTAAAATTTTGTAGAACACCCATAGATTTAGAAGGGTTCAAAACAAAAACATAACTTTATGGGGTAAAGCGGAAAGAGTATAAAGATGATGATTCTGTGAGAAAGGGAAGGGATGAATAAAAATATACAGATAAGTGAAAAAGCAGAGTGAAATGCCTTTAAAGGAAAACTATAAACTAGTTTCATCAAGGGGTGATTCACAAGGTGGAGGGGGGAGATACTTACCAATGGGCAACTTAAGCTCCAGCGCTGCTCCTGTTCTCTGTACTCTGTGAGTCTCTTCTCTTGATAGGAACTGCAGGCCTCTTCACTTCCTCTTCCTGTCATTTTTGCTGAATAGAACAAGTGTAGTTTTATTTCAAAAATGGTTTGGTAGAAAGAGGGGATAAATATTGGTGATAATTTGGGGGAAAATTCAACAGTTTTTATCAGTAATACTAATATGGTTATAGAGGTCAAAGATCACCCCAAGACAGAAGTACCAGGACTGTGGAAAAAGGGAGTACTTTTTATAATACTGATAAGATCATTGTGTTATTTGAAAATAAAAGGGATATTACACATTACAATGTTACATAAGTACAGCCATGTTTGATGTTATAAAATTCTGCATGTTTTGTTATTATATGTTAGTGGGAAATGTGTTCTCATAAAATCAGAGGCAAGCCTGGGAGTTAAGGAAGCATACTAATATTAATACTAGGGGGTGGGAAGTGAGGTTTTTTACCTGCTATTGCCCTACACTGAGCAGTTGTTTTCATGACTAAAAGGAAGTACAATGAATCACACTGGCACACTGACTACCAGGCACCTACCTGTAAGCCATTCTGCTATTTGGGTAATTAGAAAGATGGGCACTGTGGTATTATATGATACTTTATTTGGACTAACAGTTAATTGTTTTTGTTAGTCCAAATAAAGTATCATATAATCCCAAATCCCATCTTTCTAATTATTCAACTGGACTAATCTGTCTTAAACCATTTTTGTGCTATTGAGGTAGATCACCTCTATATAATACTGTTCTTATTTACTCATCCATACACATATTTATAATACAAGAAACCTTTTCAGTTTTGATAACAGCATTCTTATAAGGCAATAGTAGAGTTCCAAAAGCATTTTGTAGTTTGTAAGTCAGACAATGTCATGAATTCTAATTTTAATGTAAAATAGTCGCTAACAATATTTTAGTATTCAGTTTATAAAAAGTTGCTTCCATTTTAGGCAGAGGCAGACTTATGAATACAAACCAGTTGTAAAATGGAATATTATTATGGAACTAAAAGGAACTAGTGATCTGCATAATGTCACATGAAAATAAAGGCAATGTTAATCCAGTTTTGTATTCAGGGACAGTTGTAAATAAATTTGCCACAATGTCAAGATACAGTGCTTTTCATTTTCTCAAATCATATACTGTATTAAGCACTCTATTAGTAATGCTTATGAGCTGTGCCTTATATAGAGGAGTGGCTTCTTTTTTTTTTGTTCCAGTTATTGGTTGACCATATAGCCTTATATACTGCTGTGATGACATTTCAGCTCCTGAGGTTGACAGCTGTTTGTGTGTACATAATATACAGTACAATAAAGAGTAAAGAAATGTAAAAAAACTGTAAAAGCCCAACATTGAATTCACATGAAAATTCATTAAATATGTTTGCTATATGATGTTAAAATTTCTGTTTAAGCCAGTAAGCACTGTAAATTGTTATGAATTAATAGCACAGATTTCTTTTTATACTGATGTAGATGAATGAACTGGATTTAATCGTTCTTGGAAATATATACCATGGAGGGAATAACTGAGAGCTGGCTACAGAAAGGGAAATTGCAAGTCAAGACTATTTAATGATTGGGAAAAACATTAGGAAAAACAGACATCGAAATGACTTTTCGAAAGGAATTTTCGAAAGGAATTTTAGATGACAATAAACTTAACTGTGGTAACAAGTGTCAGGCAGTGGCTAGAAAGGCAAATAGGATCATGGGGTACATCAAAAGGAGCATAGATGTACATGATGAGAACATTGTCCTACCACTTTACAAATCATGAGTTAGACCACATATGGAATATTGTGAAGTGTTTTGAGCACCAGTGCACACAAAAAGCATAGTAATGCTTGAGCAGGTTCAAAGGCTAGCAACTGAAGTAATAAAGGGAATCAGTGAACTACAGAACCTAGAAGATTATCAGAATTAGGATTATTTAGTTTAGAAAAAGAGATGACTTGGAGTAACTTAATAACCATGTGTGAAGATACAAGGTGAAATTTATTAAAGTCAGAAAGACCAGCAGTCTTTCCGACTTTACCGAGAGAAATCTCATTTTGTTCTCTCGAGATTTAATTTCAGTTTCTCAATCTCCAGTTTTTTAATTTTTTTACCTGGAAAGGTAGCCATGCTTTACATTAGTAGTATGGCTACCTTTCCATCGAAAATATTCAAAATTTGAGATCCCAAACTTGATTTCATTATCTCGAAAGAAAGCTCATGAAAATAAAATGAGGTTTTGCTCGGTACAGTCGGAAAGACCGCTTTAATAAATTTAACCCTTCAAGTGTCAATACAGAGATCTCTCCCATGATCTATTTGTACAAAGGACTGTAACAGTTACATGGGGTTATCATCCATATCTAGAGGAAAGAAAGTTTTTGCACCAACATGCACAGGGGTTCTTCAATGTAAGAGCATGAAAACTCTTAAAAACCTATGAAAGTTGTCAAAGTGAATTCACTAAGGGTTCTAAAGGGAGGGAATGCCTTTCTTGATTGTTAGAATAAAGAGTAATGGGTACTAGATTATTGGAGATGGGTTCTGGATTCAAGGATTTATGTTGATATATTTGGAATCCAGTCTAGTTAGAATCTTTTTCCTAAGATAAAATGAATTGCCTTTTGTCTCATATGGGTTCTTTCTCTGGATCAACATTGCCCAATAATAAGTGAAACTGGATGTATGTTTGTTTGTATTTATTCATTTATATAGCACTTTACAAAGATTCATCAAGCATTTCAGTTCCTGCCCTGTGGAGCTTACACTCTATTTTCCCTATTTAGTCACACACACAAATGTATATTTTTGTGGGAGGAAACAGGAGTGCCCAGAGGAAACCCATGCAGGTGCAGGGAGAACATACAAACTCCATGCAGATAAAGTCCAGGGTGGAATTGAACCCAGAACTGCAAGGCAACAGTGCTAACCACTGAGCCACAGCACTGCCCATGGATGACCGAATGTATTTTCTTTTTGGTTTTACAAATTATGTTATTATGTTACTATAACATCTGTATCTCTAAAACTGTCCCAAAACAGCTTCTTTTTCACAGCAGCTTAAAGGAACAGTTTAGGCACCAACAGTTATTTGCTGTCTGTTTGGCACTGTTAAATAAAAGTTAAATAAATGCTTTCTGTCATATAAATTATTTATTTATTTCCACCCTTCACAATTTAGCACCAAATTTTTACTGAAGCTGCTTCTAAGCTGTCTAAGGAAACCTAGTGTTTTTCACTCAATGTGGTACTAATAAAATTAGATTTTTGAGTGCACCGTATAAGAGAGTACTTTTTCCTTTTCTTCTTGTTATTGAAGCTGCTTCCCTCTCACAGCCACTTCCTGTTCAGAGTTAAGGAATTGACTGACAGGCTGGATAATGCTAAATAACCAATCAGTACCTTTAAGCTGTCATCCACCTTTTCTTTTTTTTTTAAACTCTGAAAGGTGTAGTTAACCCAGCAAAAAGCAATTGTTAAAGAGAGGGCTGAAATATTGAGTTTATTTTTATGTGGATTTGGTCTCTCTCTCATGCTCAATTTCAGCACTTGCTACTGACAGCATACATTATTAGCTGTAAGTATTGCAACTACCCACGGTTATTCATTAACTATGAATTTTGACCTTCCTGAGACACCGTTGTGTCAGTGACACAAGAATCCAACCAGGAAGTAGACACATAAGGAGCTGTGTACTGCTACACAGATGGAATAATTAATTCAGAAAAAAAATGTATTATGCATTTGTAACACACATTACTTTTTATTAATCAAGCTGGACTGTTCCTTTAAGCTGCACAGTCAGAAAGTAGTTATGGTAGACAGCATAATTTTGTCTTTTATGTTAACATAGAACTCCAAGATGTCATTCATATATTGTGGTTTAGGCATTTGAAACCTTAGCCTTTTGCTTTTGTTAAATTAGATACACTGCTTGGTTGATATATGCCAATTTACTGCACCCTTTTTTCTTACTTGCAGTAAATATGATGTATTAATAAAATGTCATAAGTCCACGTTAAATTTGGCATTTGCACCACACTAGTATTTCCTTAAACTGCACTTTTTATCATTGATAGATAAGGCATTATGTTAATTTGTCTATGCTCAGAAACCCGCATTCAAATTGCAGTTCACTGGCTTGATTTACATGCAAATATTAGCCTCTGAATATAACCATCACGTAGTAATCATGACAGTCTCTGGGAAAGCTGACTCAACAGAGCATTGTGTTGTTTGAGCTTCTGTTAACAAAATGGAAGCAATTTTCATACAATTTTTCTACATGGATTAAATTGTTCACAGTCTTTGTATACAAATGTCTTTATCAGCTCTACATCGATAATTCATTTACATACAGTATATGAAATGTACAGTAATAACAGCTTTATGGATCAATTTTAGATTTGCATTTTCACATTAGTCCTGACTTCTGTGTGTCTACATTAAAGAGATCAGCTGATAGAGATGCTGGAAGGGGGTGGATAGGAAATTTATAATGAATGAGGGCTTTGTGAGCCTTTACATATGGCTGTGAAAAGAAATGGTAAGGCAAGCAATATCTGAAAGAATCTTATCAGTGGCAAGGTAATGCCAGAAGTGAACACTAATCAGTGCCACTTTATATATTTTTTATTTTGCTTGTCAAAAAACAATTGATTTTGTTATTGCCGGGACAATGTACAATTGTGTAACTTGACAATTACAATTTTAACCATTAAGTTAACAAACTACAAACACAATCTACAAAAATAAACCAACTGAAATGTAAATGTATTATGGTCTACTGTGTTCTTGTGTGTGTTACACTGGAGTAATCTGTTCATGTCCTTTCCACAATAGGATGTATAAGATTT
>WMED01000952.1:0-30320 GCA_019650415.1 Pipa parva
TATTCCATCTGTGTAGCAGTACACAGCTCCTTCTGTGTTTACTTCCTGGTTGGAATCTTTCGCCACTGACACAACAGTGTCTCAGGAAGGTCAAAATTAATAGTTAATGAATTAACATGGGCAGTTACAATACTTACAGCTAATGATGTATGCTGTCAGTAGCAAGCGCTGATATTGAGTGCAAGAGAGAGACCAAATCCATATAAAAATAAAGTCAATATTCAGCCCTTTCATTAACAATTTCTTTTGCTGGGTTAACTACACCTTTCAGAATTTAAAAAAAAAAAAAAAAAGGTGGATGACAGCTTAACGGTTCTGATTGGTTATTTAGCATTATCCAGCCTGTCAGTCAATTCCTTAACTCAACATTCCAAACTGAACTGCTAAAGAGGAAGTGGCTGAGGGAAGGAAGAAGCTTCAGTATATTATGTTTATTGCATGAAGACTCTTTACTTTTTTATCTATCTGGATTCAGAACTTAATCTGAATTACAGAGTAGCCTGCATCATCTTAATCCAATAACAATAGAAGGTAGCTGTGACACTCACTGTAATATAACTCTAATTTGAGGCTCCCTTGTCAGCCAGCAGCACAATACAACAGAAAAAGTGTCACTATTCTCTTATTCATTTTCACTCAAAAGGCTTAGAAAATATGGCAACCAAGTACCAACATGAGCAAGGGATTGTCTGCTATTAAAATGAAACTAAAAAAACAATTGTAATTTGCAAGGCTACTTTCTGTTGTTATCAATAATGTAGAAAAAAAACTGGCATTGTCTCCTTTAAGCAGAGCCATGTGAGCATGACATCACTTTGCTAAAATATGCCTATTGATTTCAGGTATGTAATAGTGCATGGCTATTTAAAACGAGCCATCTGCCAGTGGGTCTGTGTTTATGAAACAATTTGAAATACAGCTGTCAAACATTGACTGATGACTCTATACAAAGCCTTTAGTGAAACAAAAACAGAAAACATGTCCCACCAGGCAGATACAAACAGCAGGTGTCAACAATGTACAATGACCTATTAAAACATCTTCAATCTCACTAATGACCTTTTTCTTTCCATCTGGTGGAAACAGAGCATTGCTGTTCATGCTGTGATTAAAGAATGTCTGCAAATATCAGAACTAAATGTGAAAATGTTTATACATTTGCAGCCAGTAATTAGAGGAGTGAAGATTTTGACTGAATATTTTGCTAATGGATGGGGGTACTGAATACTTTGAGGAGGTTATTCACTAAAGTGCGAATTCGACTGTAGAATTCGCAAACAGCGGATTCCCATAGCAAATCCGCAACAATTTCCCCATTGTAAAGTCATGACAATTTTTTTAATGTTAAGATTGTGACAATTTTCCCATAATAAAGTCACGACTGCGACAATACTCTCATTATAAAGACGTGACTGCGACAGCAGCCTATTGCGACTGTTTTTATCTGGCTAATTCACACCTATATGCAACAATTTGGACTGTAGTATAATAATCCCCTGATTGTCATCTCCAGTGGTTCTTCAGTTGTTGCATAATTTCAACTCCAGTATCCCAACAATATTCTACAGCTGCCATTATCAAGTTAATAGGAAGAGTTTAACAACAGGAAACTGACAAATATATGGTATAGGGCAATAGACTTTCTGATCTGGGCAACATGAGCTAAAACGTCACATTTCCTTTGCATTTATCTTAAGCTGCAGCAACCATCAGGTAGGCATTATGCTTTCAGGAAATCCTTTTTTAATTATGATAATAGGTAATCAAAATATAAAAAAATATATAAATAGCATTGCTTTGAAGAAGAGGTGTACCTGGAAGCGAAGTTAGGATATTTTGTTTCCTTCAATCATTGGTCAAATGTGTGACATGAAAACAAATTGCAGAAATCCCCAGAAACATTTTAGCCTGTTATGGAAATCATTCAACTTTTTCTTCACATTTACCCTTTCTATGCTATGATCCCTAAATATTCTCTCTCTACAGTTGCTAGAAAAAGCAAAAGAACTCCTTAGAATTACCTGGGATTCTGAATTGTGGGTGTGCAAACACAATCACCATTTATGTATTTTATTGGGCACAAAAAAACCATGAGTAAATATCCACAGAAGCAGGTAGAAAATGTAACTGAAATTAAAGGCTTCTCTAAGAGCTCACTGGAAAATTGTGTCAAATGAAGAATTTGCGATTGGAAGTGTGGGTTTCACATGTGCTCCACCCATTAAATGAAGACAGACAATGCCTGAATAATGAAAAAAAAAAATTAATGCTAAACAACATTGTACACCTCAAGAGACACATTATAGAGATACTGGTACAATAATCTGGAAGATGCTATTAAAGCATTGCTAGAGATTTTTATAAATCAATACGGATAAATTGTCTCTTAATAGAGAAAAATAAGGAATATTACTACTCTCCCTAGAAGTAGGAATTTTGTTACGATCAATTGAAAAACACAATTTCCAATCCTAAATTTGTGAAACCTACAGTAGTCTCCACAAACTGCCTAAAACATCGATTCATGTGTCATCTAAGAATAATAGTGTTCATTTTAATGTTTTTTTGTCACATTTTCCCCTTTTTATATATATTTTCTCACATTTTATTGGTTATCCAATTCATATTCAAATGTTCATTCCTTAGCTCTGTTGCATACTTGCCAAGTGCTTACTTTGAATTACCTTCTAAAATTTACTCTAGGGAAGTAATGCTATTCAAAACAAAAGAACAGTAGGAATTAATTATTTCACTTAAGAAATGGACATGAAAAACTGTGAAACTGCATTCCCTAGGATTTAAAACATAAACACTTCAAGATGGCTTTCAAATACAAGTCTTGGAACTGTGTAACATACCAAGGAAAATGATACGTTTATTGTGTAATGGATGGATCAAAAGTGCATTAACCTTTTTTTCCAGAAGGTCTGTTGTGAAAAGTTTCTATTTTAATATCATCTCAGCATGCAGACCAAAGGTGAATACTTTTAAAAGGGAATATTCAGATAACATATGTGGTCAGATAAAAAAAAAAAAAGGTTTACCCACAAATAAAAAACAAAATAACAATAAGATGTAATATTATGAGACAGGTTATTTCAATATTGTTCTCATATGTGAAACCAAGCTTTAAAAACAATGACCTTTAGGTGATTCCTTTTCCGGGTTTTATTGGGTATGGAAAGCAATACATTGCTCTTGACTAGTTCTGTGAGGCAGGATTAATATTAAAAAAGCAGTTACCTTAAAGTTTAGGTCTTTATACAGTATGTATAAAGGCTTTAAAAGTACATGGCACTGCAAGAACAATCTTTGAAGCTGAAATTACAAGATCTTCAACATCAAAATAGTAAGGCTTTCTTTACACCTGAATTAAAACTGTAATGTTTGTAAATAACGTTTAGAGATTAGCTTACATTGTGAAAAACATATAGGAGATAATTCAGCAAAGTGCAAACTCACCTTGCGATCCTTCGATTCACCTCGCCGAGACTGTTACGCACTTGCTTCTCTCCTACACGCGGAGATCACCGAACGCTTTAAAGGTATTTCAGTCTTGGCGAGGGGACTCGAGTGCTCGCGAGGTGAGGCGAAGTACTTTTAAAGCATTCGGTGATGTCTGCGTGTAGGAGAGAAGCAAAAGCATAACAGTCTCGGCAAGGTGAATCGAAGGATCGCAAGGTGAGTTCACACTTTGCTGAATTACCCCCATAGTCTTGTATTGGGGCCTTTACAACATGTGACAGTTCAGTTTCACTTTGTGGTTTAAGTTACAACTTATCTTTATCATGGAGCTTTCAAAAGAAGTATTTTATTTTTATAAAACAAGTCTGGAGACTCATTAAGGAAGAGTTAGCTCAGAATTTGTAGATCTAGAAAAGTGTGAGTATCTGTTTTAGTTCTGTCTTGTTAAATAACATTACAAAAACCATTGATGCCAAACCCATTTCTAAGGCAAACAGTAAGTGGAGTAGACAGACATACAATAACTTGCTTATAAAATCAGTCAATGAGTGTAATTGGGTGAGTTTGCTTAATGAAATAACCTAATAAAAAAGCCCACTTTCAAAGTGTGCCTAATTATTACGTTGCATTAGGTTTGCTTTGGTTTAGAATAGTTGTCAGAATCGGGTGATAGTAAAGTTTCATGTAGTAATATCTGTGGGAGATAATACTTCTTACCAAATAACTCATTTGATATTATTATTACCTTTCTTTTATTGTTTCCTAAATAAATAAATAAATAAATAACCTATTGGGTATTTTCTCTCAATTCATTACATTTATCAGTAAGTCACAAAGTGAAAATGTGTCAGTTTTCCTTGGTGAGTTGAGAGATAAAAAGTATTGCTATATGTTACCCACCTTCACAGAATAGAGACTATAGTCTGTAAGTATACTTACAACACTCAGAAATCACTTTGTGGCAGTATACTTCATTGCAGAATGATTACACAACTGGCTAGACAAAAGGCAAATTAGGCAAAGTCCAGCAATTTCAATTGGGAATGCGAATTTAATCTTTAATGACTAACCCCTATATGGTAAGAGTACTGGTTCATGAGTTAAGTTTTCTAAACTTTTCTTTTATTACTCATTGAAATGCAAAATGAGTTTACAAAAATGTAAATATTTCAAAACCATAAAAATCAAGAACAATTGCAATCTATAATATGCTAAAAATGAAATGTAAATTTAAAAAACTTCATATAGTATTCTTTATGCTTGTAATTATTACAAATAGCTTGTTTATATAAGATGACTTAGATATGGGTTTCCCCAAAAAAAAAGACTTCCTTTTTATCACTTTCTTATCAACTTGTGTTCATTTCTTTCTTCCATTGCCCTGGATGATGGTGTCTGCAATTTTAGATGGAAAGCTAGTTTTGCCTGTTCAACAATTTCTCCTGATTTGGAGGCAAGCAATCACCTACAGAAATGTTCTAGTGATTGCTTGATAGGCTAATGAACTGAACATTCACATAAAAGACTGAAAATGCTATTTTGCAAGATCATAACATTAATTCTACAATATAACTAATGGTTCCTGGAAATTATAGCTGAAGATAAAAAAGGAAGATGAACATTTTATATGTTCGCAAATCCAACTAGCTAATAATAATGAATGGTCATTATTCGATCACAGATTATTAACAATGAGCCCACCAGTGACACTCTGTCTTAAAATATTATTAAGCAGTTCACTGGAATTATGGGAGTATACAACTGCAGTTAAAAAATCTAAGCAGAGGGCATATGTCAACCAGTAAAAATGATTAAATGTAACCATGTGCAATGTGCAATATCACAGTCTAAATAACTCATTTTAAGTCTAGTATTCAGCTATAAACAAAAAGTATTGTTATTAAAGTACAAGTAAACATATACTACATAGGTTTGTGGATCATTAACTAGGCTTTACTTGTTATACTAATAGTACTTCCATCTTGGTGAAGCATAATTTGGTACTGTCTGAGGTTGAATTAAGGACATGCTTTATGGTAGATCCTCCCTGTAGACCTATTGTAACTGGTGCATTTTTAATTGGTGTCAATAGTCAGATTTTAATGAAGCTCTGCAACATTAAACAAAAGGGACTTGTCTAAAGATACTGTAACTACCTTTAACCTGAAAAAAAATGTATTCACCTACATACTTTACAAATCTTTTTCTATTTCCAAACAACATGCCAAATGTGTCTTTAAATACAAAGGGTGGCATTGATTTTGTAAATACAAAGAACAAATAAAGGTAGAAATGAAATATAATATATACTTAAAAAGACTGGAAGAAAGTCAGCTATCTGGAAACAAATGAGAATGCGAACAAACAAATCTGAGATAGATCCTGAGAAATGTCTGTCTTTTCTGCATTGATTTTACTTCTAATTTCTCTTTTTTTTATTTCATTTACCAAAAGAGCAAACTAAACATTTTTAAGGTGAGGTGTTTCTGGCTAAGTGTAAAGTGACTTTGGATGTTTTATTAAAGGGACTGCAACACTGCTAAAGCAATATGCACATTGTATATGAGATGCTATGGATATAAGTCAGTACAACGCTTATGTTTCAAATTTCATAAAACTATCAAGATGTTCATCTGACATGTTTAAAAAATAATTTCATACTTGTAGCTTACTTTTGGATAATCTTTTAAAGGTGTTTTTTTTTTAAATTCCTATTTCTTTGAATTACATAGTGTTAATCTTACTACTAACAATGAAAACAAGCAAATAATATGTCATTAACTAAAGCCTGGCACTCTATAAATATAAACCAAAAGAATAAAGCCTTAATTAATCATGTAGGTGTTTGAAAAATAATTTGGTTTGTACATTTTGTGGGAAAACATTCTGCTAAAAATAACATACTTTATATAATGAAAGCTATGCCATGTAATTACAATAAACCTGCTGAATGCTAATGTATCAGGGGAGAACAAAATGTATATTCAACCCAGGAACAGAAATAACAAAAAAAATTATTTTTGCCAGAATAGTTCTAGAATTTCTGCATTGTGATAAATATCAAAAAATACCATGATTCTAAATATTATACCAAAATGAAATATCAATATATGGGGTGAAATTTCTTAAACTCGGAAAAGCCCATTTCAGCTTTTCCGAGTTTAATCGGTTGAACACCCGGAAGTTTCTCATGGTAAGTATCACGAGATTTGTTTTGATCGATACTTACGGAGAGAAACTTTTTCCATTGAATATATCCATGGAAAGCTAGCTATACTACACTAATGTAAAGTATGGCTACCCTTTTAACGGATACACTCAATAAAAAAAGTTTCTCTCAGTAAGTATCAATCGAAACAATACTTACTGTGAAAAACTTTTGGGTGTTCGCCCAATTAAACTTGGAAAAGCGAAAGCCAGCTTTTCCGAGTTTAATAAATTTTACTAAATTTTATCATACATTATCACAGGAATTATTTTATCAAATATTTAAGATGTCTAGAAAGAAGATGGCTGGATAATAATGTATTTATTCATTATGTTTCTTTATAGTGCCAACATCTTTTGCAGTAATTTACAGAGATTAATTATTCACTTCAGTCCGTGATCCTGTGGAGCACACAATGTAGTAATGCAGTACTGCTCTGACCTGAAGAAGTGGGATATCTCCCGAAAGCCTGTCTTATACAATGAACTGTTAGTCCAAATAAGGTATCATGTAAAACTACAATACTCATCTTTCTTACTATTCAACTGGACTAATATGGCTTAAACCATTTTTGTTCTTAGATAATATAAACTCCTCCTTTTTACTATCATTTTTATCATTGTGGTGGAAGGGGAAGATACAGTAAGGTTTGTAAGTTATCCCTACGCATTAGAAGGGGTGGTCAGTTCTGTGTTAATACATGGGAGGTAGGCTTAATCCAATTTTGATTCAGCCTTAATTTCTTAGGGTGGAACTCTAAATTAAAAACAATGGTTGTAGCCTTGTCCAAAGACCTCCAGTTCCATGGGCTTATGTTGAGACCTTTTCTCTTTAAGGGGGTTATTCACTAAAGTCCAAATTGTTGTGTATAGGTGCAAATTCACCAGATAAAGACAGTCATAATAGGCTGCTACTGTCACAGTCGCGTCTTTCTAATGAGAATATTGTTGCAGTCACAACTTTATGATGGGAAAATTGTCGCAACTTACAATGGAGAAATCGTAGCAGATTTGCTATGGGAATCCATGGGACAGTCAAATTTGCACCTTAGTGAATGACCCCCTAAATATCCTGATATAGGTCCTTTATACAAGCACCAAAACTTTTTTTTTATAAAAAAGAATTATTACTATCCAATACATTAAATCACCTAGCAGCTGCTCTTGTCTCATGAAGAAATGGAGCATTAGAAAGCCTACAGTCTTTACTTTTGCCCAAGTAATTCAAGAAATAATTGTACAGATCTGATTGTAGCTTTTCAGAATAAAAAAAACTGTTTGAATGGCAGTATATAAATGAATTGTTAGATATGGGACCTTGTCAAATTAGAGAGTGTCCATGTTTTATACTTGGCTGTCTCATTTTTAATTTATTAATAACCTTGAAGTAGAAATTGAAAGCAGCAGATCAAATTTTGCATTTAAGCAAATTTCCCAAGTTAATACAATGTAATTAATATTTATACTACTATTTAAAATGCTGGCAAACCTTTAACAGTGACGCAGGAATGGTGCTCCAAGCCTCAATACAGAAAGAAAATATAAAATACTATTTTAGTCTATATTGCAACAGTGAAATTAATTTGTATTAGAATTTTATTAAAAAGATCCAATATTTCCTGCAATTAATTTTTAATTAGAAGAAAATGTACAGTATATAGCAAGCATTTAAAGCCCAAAACAAGTCTAAGGGTAGCTGTTAGATGGAGTCTAGACTAGGGGACCCTGCTACATCATACATATCCAAAAGCACTTGATCCAAAGAAATAAACTGTATTCTCTGTATAATAACCCTAATAATGATTGCTTATTTAGAGCCCAAAAAAATATTGTTGTCAATTGGACATATCCACTGGGATTGGAACATAAATAAAAGTTTACATACTATAAAATACAACTCATTTTATATGCATTAAGTGTCCATTAATGTACTCAGTGATTCAGAGGGATCTTCCCTTGTCCTCAAGTGCAAGAGGGAAGTGTACTGCACTTTAATAGATGCTTAATCAATATACACGGCATTGTTTGTGCTTATAGTATGTGCTCCAGCTATTTGTTTTCTCAGACTGCATCACTATAAATATTTACAGCTATGCTGGTGTGTGCATATACGACATAAGGTAATATGTCAAACAGCATGAACTCAGGATACAGATAAGGATCAGCCAGCTAAATAAACATTTTAAAAAATATGAAAAAGTAGCAGACTGTTTCTTTTTAGGTCTGGACACAGTCAATGGAGGATAGAAGGCAATACTTCATTTGAAGTTAAAATAATCTGAGATAAACTGGGAAACAATACAATTGCTGGAACAAGTATAAAAAGGACTGTGTAATTTCCATACGTTTAATGGTATTTTTAAAGTTTCAACTAGATGCATGCAAGGAAGTAGCAGTCACATTGCACCCCCAGCAAACTGGCAGTCGTTGTTGCCAGTGCAAACTATTCCATAATGATGTGTAATGATTCAATTACACTAAAAAATTAAAATGTATTTCAGCAAACAGTCTGCACAGAAATCTATTGTTATACTGTATCTAGGAGATATGAACATTCTATTGCCATTACTTTTTGATCCATTTAATGGTTGTTGACTCATTGGGCGAAATTTATTAAAGGTGAAAAAAATCCGCCCGATCGCAAATTTTACCGTACGTGCAGAATTTTTACCGCATGTGCGGAATTCGGCACGATTTCCGATCGCACAATCGGAAATCGGCTTGATTTGCGATCGCACGATTGGAAATCGGCTCGATTTGCGATCGCACGATCGGAAATCGATCACAATTTCGCACGTGCGGAAAAATTCCGCACGTGCGAACGGAAATTTACTTCGGGCGATCGTTTCGCCCTTAGTAAATTTCGCCCATTGAGTATATAAAATTCCATCCAAATATTGGATGTTGTTTTTAGAAAAATAAATTAGAATTTATAAAAAAAAAAATCTTTACTATGTAGAAATAACTGCCATTTCATTTCAGATGAGAATTCTTCATTTAGATTGTAAGCTCTATGTGGTACGGACCTCCTTCCTCTTGTGTCAATCAGAACCTGGCACTTTAAGTGATTTTATGCTTTTATAGTTATTCACTTGTAATGTGTAATGCACTTTTCCCATGTCTGTCTTATATTTGTATTTCTGAATTGTACAGTGCTGTGTAAATTTGTGGCACTTTATAAATAAATTTATACATACATATATACAAACATACATTTTTATATTGATTATTTGAAATAATCCACTACAAAAAAATATTGTTGCAACCACAATTATGGTTATAGGTCACAATAATACTGTTAAAAATGTGAGCAAAAAAACAATTTTTTGCCTATATTTACTGTAGGGATTTAGCCTAATGACATTTACAGTAGTCATATAATAATGTCTTCTTTATTCAACAGTTATCACAGTAATTTGGCAAAAGAAGGCTTAACTAGGCACATTAAAATAAACTTTATTGATATTATTTTGTTCTATGCTTGCTAATCTAGTTCAGTAGATGTATCTATAAACATTTTACTCTACATACTGCAAATTTAAATTTTCGCAATTGCAAGTTTAGGGAATGTATAGGGAAAATTATTCTAAAAACGATACCATGGTTACAGAAGCAGAGTTACCAATGAGTCATACTGCACACTGCATAAAGACATTTATTTCTTTTATGTACCATTTGAAATGTTAAATGCTTTAATATCACTTTCCTAGCTTGACTTTTTTATTCAAAGTAATATTATAATTCATAATATGGGGAGACAAGGCCACACTAAAGCTCTCCTCTGTAGGATAGTTCCATTATACGTATATATACAATTAAAAAATGTTATTATTTATTGTAAGAGTAAAAGTAATTCATCATACCTAACTCCACCTTCAATTTAATTACTACAAAGGTTTCTTTTAAAATCTGTAATATGTACATGAAATGTAGGTACCTCTCAGATCAAAATGACTGTCAAAATAAAGATTACAAGTGGTACAAACACAATATGGCTCCAACTCCCATATATAAACTTGAACATAAAGATACCCATTGACAAACTTTACATGATAACACTGATTTTGAGATTGCAATATCGGTAAAAAAAAAAAATCAGCTGATATCATGATATCTGTAAAAATTGCCCAGTATCGGCAATATCGATATCACGATATTGGCAAAAATGGCTGATATCACGACATCGGTAATATCAATATTGCGATATCAGTAAAAATGGCCAATATCACAATATCGATATTTTCGGTTTTATTAAATTTCATTGTGTCAGGTGATCTAATACATATAGTATATAATTGCACAGTTAGAGTAATGTAACCATTTGCCAGTCCTCCTGATTCTCCTGATGAATCTGGGTCACATACCAGGGAAAAGCGCTTTGTTTGTTATGATATCTATTCTTACTATTGATGTTTGTGAGTATATTACTTAAATTGCTCATTAAAATAGCACTTTACTTAATGGTTTTTCACTATGAGTTTTAGTTTTTAATCTATATCATAGGTGGGCAAACTGCTATGGGAATATGCTGTTTAGTCAATAAGCAGTAGAGAATCAGGGCGTAGCCACCTAAAGTAATGAGAATTCATTTTGACAGTGAAAATTCTGACTTTAGTCAATAACCCCCTTAATGTCTTTGATCTGTGATTCATCAACAAAGATATCTTGATAAAGTAAGATCAATTTATCACATCTGGTGAGTACCCAGATTAAAGCATTGCCTCACGTGGTGATAATTATATACATTTACTTTTCAACACTTTTTTATGTTAATGGAACTTGATAAGTTTCCCCAATGTGTCACACAAAAATGTAAATGGGATTTAAATATTTGATTAGTACCTCACTCTATATTTGGAGGGATTGTGATAAAATTCACCTTTTCTGTTACAAAATTCTACAAGAAATTCGCTATTATTTTAATAATTAATTAAAAGCAAATCTTTCCATATTTGCTAAAGAGAAACATTATAATCCATTTTAGATATTCTTAAATGGATATACCTCTGGAATTCATTAACCCTTTGTCTTCACCAGGAACATTCCCTCTTCACGTTCAAAAGCAAATTGAAGTCCTATCTTTCAGAGCACTAGCACTGATTCTTATCATTGAGTTTATGTATATATTTTATTTTATCTTTATTTATGTTTAATATCTGTATTTATTGATCTATTTATTTGTATTTATTGACCCATGTCTCACATTCTACAGCTCTTATTGTCCTATCTGTTTATGCAAGTCTTCCTCCCATTTAGATTGTAAGCTCTACGGGGCAGGGACCTCCAACCTCTTGTGTCAACCACAACCTGGCACTTAAAGTGAAGTATCCTTGTGATATTTTACTTGTATTTTTTAATGCACTTTTCCCATGTCTCTGTAGTATTTGTATTGTTGAATTGTACAGTGGCGCGTACATTTCTGGTGCTTTATAAATACATTTATACATACGTACATATGACTAAATTCAACCTCTCAAGGCAGTCAGAAGTTTGGGAGATTTATATTCTAGAGCTAGCACAATAGAACCAAATGAGAAAAGACAATTTCAACAAAACTTGGCAATCAGCCAAATGTATTAGGTAGACTGATGCAGCCTTGATATATAAATGATTGAATAGCACCTTTACCTGTCATCTGTCTTCTTACACTCACTTACCTATTAGTTACCCTTCACAACTCAGTACCTTTTATCCTTTTAGAAACAAATAAATTGGGGTGGCAGACTTTTTCCTGATTGATTTTACTGAGAATGAGTAGTAATGCTGGATGTTTGTTGTAATCAGTTGCATATATTCTTGAACAAGTCTTTTTTTATTTCTGTTCCAGAAAACAAGCTGAATAATCAAGTCAAAAATAAAGCATCTGCCGTAGCTGGTTGCTTAAATTGCTTACCTGTATTTGATTTGACATGTAGACTGGATTCATTGGTTGATTTGGAATTGGACTTGATTGTATTGACATAGTTGTGGTAAATCCTCCTAACTGAAAAAGAACCATATGGCCATGCTAATTTCAGATATACAGTAAGAGAATATCATATTACAGTTTGTGTTGTAGTTTTTTTTTATCTTAATTTTTTATATTTTTAGTACTCTGAATATTAGAAGTTTTCCTTTCATTTGAGTTTTTTTGCAGTTGATGTCCTTTTAAGCACTGAAATTTTTTTTTATTGTCAACTCTCACTAAAGATTTGCATGCCTGAGGGTTTAATTATGTTACTAATTATTAAATGAATGAGATACATAATTTATTGTTCCTGATTTCCACCATACCAACTCAACCTAGTGCTTAAATAATAATGCTTTCTATGGTTTTAAAGTTTGTGTATAAATTAGATATATCTTTTAAGTTGTCAATATGACGTTACTCAATGCTGAGTTCTACCTTATCTTTTTGTGATCACAACACTTCAATGCATCTCTAGGATCTAAGCAATAAATATCAGACTTTCATTTATATTTAATTTAATGTTTCTAATGTAGAATATATAGCAAATGTCCCAACCCCTTTCTTTAGGAGCATAAAAGAGTTCCTAGTATCCTTGGGGGTGATGTCATGGGGCTGAACTCCAACCTATACTATGTCTATCAGCCAGTGAGAGGAGTGGAAAAGGATGATGAAGACACATGTAAACACAATATGGCAAATACAGGGGATATATGACTCAAACAGAATTACCAAAAATGAACTCTCTGAGTGTCCTAGTTGAAAATCTATGCACTTTCTGTTATGGAAGTGCTTACGTTCAGGTCAACACAATATCCCATTAGAATCTAGAGGATTGTGTCCAATCTGAAGAGAGCAGGAGTTTGATCAGAACTAGGCTAAATATATCTCCAAAGACATCCCCCAAAAGTGTGTGTGAAAAATAGCAACTGCTTGCACATGCCCTAATTAAGCTGCTCAGAATAATAAATGTTGAAAAGTCATGTATTGATTTTACATGCACTATCATCACCTATGATTCATTTTACTCTCAAACGTAACTGGGCAATTTTTGTAGCAGTGAAAGGAAAGTATCAGATTACTAAACATGCACTAGCAGAATGAGTCATTGTGTGACCTCATTAGGGGGAGGTGACTTCTGGGCACTATACAGGAACTGCAAATACATATTAATGCAGGAGGAAATACATTTTTGGGCGTGCATTCCACATCTACACTGCTTTTACCATAACAAAAAACCCTTTTCATTGCTGTAGATAAAGCTGCCTTTCTTTTAAATGAAAGATATCGCTACAAGTACTCTGAGAAGATCCCGCCCCTCATAGATTTATATTGTCATATAACTATATAGAAAAGATGTCATCATTACATTATCCCTTAAGTTAAAGTCAGAAATTATATGTACTGAAGCTCAAATACCAATGTACCAAAGTGAAAAAAATGTTGCTAAGAGTAGATTACCATTATCACAGTTTGAAAAATTTCCCTTTAGGGCATATTGTTTAAGATGAGAAGACGAAATTTTAATTATAAAGACAGCTTTATTATGATAATTGTTTCTCATTTTTATCATCTTCATTGAAAATTGTAATAAAAAAGAAGATGAAGGCAATAAAACTAGTACATTTTGCTTGGTTATAGAAAAGGAAGTGAATTAAAAAAAAAAAAAATCGACACAGAAATAGGCAACACCTGGCAAAATCAATGAAGCCAAAAAAGTTTGTTAAAGAAAATGGCTGCTGTTTTTCTTAGTTACAACTATCTACAGTTGTTCTACAGGTGATGCACACTTTAACCCACACTTTTTAATAAATTTAAGTAGAAATAATGTAAATATTGCAGCATACTGAGGTTAAGACTAAAAACTGAGGGGGTTATTCACTAAAGTCCAAATTGTTGCGTATAGGTGCAAATTCGCCAAATAAAAACAGTCGCAATAGGCTGCTATTGTCACAGTCACGTCTTTATAATGAGAATATTGTTGCAGTTGTGACTTTATTATGGGAAAATTGTTATAACTTTACTATGGGAAAATTGTCATGACTTTACAGTGGGAAAATTGTAGCGGATTTGCTATGGGAATCCTCTGTTTACGAATTTGACAGTCAAATTCGCACCTTAGTAAATAATCCCCTCAACCTTATGATTAACCCATGGTGGACGGGGGCCATTATAAAGTGGTAGTCATCATATATAGGAGTTGTGTGTTTAATGTCTCTGTGAATTCATGCAATGTTTGAAAATGTAATATGTGGTGTCAAGGGATTTTATAAATTGTGTCAAGTGAAAAATCCTTTGGAATGGAAAATTCCTGTTTTTGTAAGTCAATATAAATCTTTAACTTTCTTTTAAAATGGTTTAAACTATATTAGTTCAATTGAATGAATTAGAAAAATAAGTTTTGTGGTATTATATAATACTTTGCTTGGACTAACAGTTCCAGTCTTAAACATTCAAGGGGTTATTTGCTAAAGTTCAAACTGTTGTGTAAAGGTGTGAATTTACCAGCTAAAGATGGTCACAAAAGACTGCTACTGTTGAAGTCACCACTTTAGAATGAGAATATTGTCACAGTTGCGACTCACTATAGAAATATTGTTGCAGTCGCAACTTTAAAAAATTGCTGTGGTAAGACTTTACAATGGGAAATTTGTCATGGTTGCATATTTGCTATGGGAATCCACTGTTTGAGAATTCAACAGTTGAATTCTCACTTTGGTTAATAGCCCCTCATTTCCAGTGAATGAATCTGTTAGTTCACTCCATATCATTTTGTTCCCTACTCTTAGTAAAAAAGTACAGGAATAATCTTATGAGCACTAACCCTTGTTTACATATCATTGCTGTTAGAGGCATTAATTAATGCCTCTAGTGAACATCGTTAAGCATTACTTCCCAATGCAGGCTGCCAACTAGGGCGCTGCTGGAGGGGGGATCTATCTTGGTGCTTACCCTCCCTCCTTTTCCCTATCCCTACTTGCCTCTTCCCTGGAATGGCTCTGTCTGCTCTAGCACTTAGCTCTACAATGATCCTTATCAAGCATCTCTTTTTACTTCCTGTGATGAACTCACAGGAAGTTAAAGGCAGCACTGTTGGGAGGATCGATATAGTAATGCTAAACAATAGAGCAGGGGCAGTTAAGAGGCAGGTAGGGACAGGGAAAAGTGGAGGGGCGTTCACCGAGATAGTGCCCCTCCTCCTTCAGAGGGCATGGAATAGGTATTAGGGAGAGGGTTGTAGGGACATAATAGTGTGAATGGGGGTGGTGAGGACAGCACAATGTGGGGAATGGGGTGGTTGTGGGACAGCACAGTATAATAAAATAACAATATGGAGAAAGGGTGGGTGAAAGAAAGGAACTTGAAAATTGCAGAGCTAAACACTACCTTGCACCACTTTACCTGCTGTGCTGTAGTGCACTATATGGGGGTACTGCTGCACAGTATGGAGGGGAGACTGTTTTTGGGGGGGAGAATTTTGGCATCGTCACTTAGGGCACAATTAAACCTTGTCCCAGCACTGCAAAAATTATTACTCCTCCAAGATCTACATATATCTCTTTCTCTTTATATAAGAGAGGTAATATCACAGTGTAAAGAAAGAATACAGAAGGCATATCGATCAGCTCCCATTTTAAGTTACATTAAACATATGAGAAATTGCCTAAATCGTTCTAGTGGACATAAATATCTTCCAATAAGACAAAACATACCTATGTTTCTATAATAGCTAGTAATGATTCAGTAATAAAATACACAAACATACATGTTGATATACTGTATGTATAGAGAGAGGGAGAGAAAGATAGCACGCTTTCCTCAATGATGCTATATTAAGTACAAGATAAACTACATACTTGCGGTTGAAGCTAGTCTGAGGCCTGGATTTTTAAAACTCCTACAAATATAAAAATGGTCCCTTTGTGGTTTAGCAAATGAAGGTTGTCTTTTTGATACTCATCATGTGTCAGCACTGTGCAAAACTCTTTTGTGTTGATTAATCAGAAACAGAAGAGTTTCCCTAGCTGATGGTTTAATTCATTAGAAAGTTTTGAGATGGAATAATCCAGATTTGTTAAAATGTAAGACTGTGTTTTTTTTCTGTCATTATGATTTGTGCTAGATACTTAATTTCAAACTATGGATTTTTAGAAGTGTTTCTCAGAGTAAAAATAGTGTCTCTGTGGATTTTTCTTTTTGCTGCTACATATATCAGCCAAATATAGATCTATCAAATGGAGAGAAAAGGGTTCAGTGTGGTCCAGGTGCACAGTAACATGAAAAGAAGATTTTAATGAAAATTGAAAGACAGAGAGAGATATTAATGTATATGTTTAAGCAAAGTTAATATAATAATTTAGGAAACTATGCAATTTATATCTCGCTTCCTCTCTCACTGTACATATATCAACATATATATGTTTGTGTATTTTGTCAGGTAAGACAACAGATGCTTCCAAAGAAAAAGTCACAAATACATTTATACAACTTTAATTGTAACAGTTAAAAGTTACACTAACATTTATTCAGTGGAAATTAGGCCCATCAATGAAAAAAAATTTGCAAAAACTTAGCTCCTCCAAAGCATTTCACCTGTTTCAACTTCCTCAGGGAGATCATAAATCATAAAGTCCTACATAAGCCTTGTTAAATTCCCACCACTATTTAAGCTTATGAACCAGAAGTGATGTCATTGGTAATGCATTAACTCTGTAGCACTTAAAACCATGAGCATCCTTGCTCTACATCTCTTATATAGTACATATGCTTGCTTATACTCCATCTAATTGCTTGTACTGATTTTAGGGGACTTGCTCCTAATGTAAAATCAGAAAACACCATTAGTACGGTGAAATCAGCAAGCAGGAAGTGGGTCATATGATATCAGTGTGTTGGAATACATATGTATTCCAGTCAGCTAAGGATGTAATCACTGGCTCTAGGATGGTGGCAAGGAAACACATAGTATAAAGAGATCTTGTGGATGAGTAATGTGCTGCAAACCTGTAATAAAAACCTATATTAGGACTGAACCATCTTTAAGTGACTTTAAGCAATTTCTCATCTTTTAAAAATTATTCCACAGAATATTGTTTACAAATGGCAGTGTGCAGATCAATGTGAGGTAGAAGAAAAAAGAGACGGCTTGGATTTGATCAGTGTGTTTTGATGAGATAAGAAAAGTAAGATTGTTTTGCTTTGCAGAGAGATACATTATGGCAGGATAGGATAAATGTATTGTACAGAAAACCATCTAGAGAGGGGGATTTACTCTAGAGTTGTTTGGATAAATAAGTGAAGCATAAAAAGTGTATTGAACAGAGAGCTTCAGGTTAGGAAAATGTTGAAAGCAAACAGTGTTATGAAAGTCATAGAAGTCTGTCAAAATATCACTTTGCACTGACTGCTTGAAACATACCTTCTGTATAAAATACATTGCTTGTGCAGGTTAGAAGGAAAATAAAACAGGAAAACATTTGGGTGTTGTGAAAAGGAATTTGCTAGTACTTTCCAGCCAGTGGTTTGTTTCAAGTTCTAAAATAGTTCCAAGTATCCTATTAGTGCAACACCCCACAGAAAAGAGCATTGGCTGAGTATTGTAAGGAAACTGTTAAGAGTTGTTGATCAATCTTAAGACAAAGATGAATACTAAATTATATTAGGAAGGATTCCTTAATGCTTTGCCCAAACAGTCGACTTTTATACAACGGAGTCCTTGGGATAATTGAAGAATGATACAAATTCATTTGTAGAATGCTTTGAACATTTGAGAGAGGAAAGACAAGACCAAAAAGTAGGTTGTCAGAGAAAAGAAATATTTCTAATTTAGCCTTGTTGAGAAATAGAATTATGAAAATCAGAGGGTTATTTAGCAGAGGAAACCCAACTGCTGCTTGTACGTATGTTTCTATGAATGCAGGGTTGGATTTTATGCAATTTAAATGAAGGATATGTTATGAGGAGAAAATTGATTGAAAATGGACCTACCTTATTTGCCCTACCATTTTGGTGACCATAATATTTATATACTGTGTGTATATATATATCACAGAAGCGTTTGGTGTGAGAACAATGGAAGTATAACAGGAGTGCTTGGAACAGGAAGATTAAAACTGTAACTTACTAAAGCACTTTGAGCAGAAATGGTTAGACACAAAACAGGAACTGAAGAGCAGGGAAAAACAGACAGGAAGTGACAAGCTAGAACACTGGTTGGAGGATGCCAGGAGCAGCATCATGTTGCCCATTAACATGAATAAAAGTTCCATATTGTAGAAAAAATAATTTCTATAAATTATTTCCAAGAAAACTGTTAATGGGATTTTTCATAGGAAAAAGCTTAAGAGAAATCCCAGTGAAACACCCCTTAGAGTTTTAAAGGAATAAAAACAGGGACACCTATTTTGGAAATATACAGTATTATTTATTACTTTAAATGGTAATAGTGAAAAGACAACTATTTACATTTATTTACTTCTTTATTAAAAAAAGAAAAGCAGCAGGCCAACTAATGTTTCACAAAGAGTTGCAGCAAGTAAACAGTCATTTATCTGACAGACTCAGGATTTATACTACTGCAGCAATGGGAGGCAATGAGAGGCGGAATAACACATGCTAATGTTATTTAAACAAAGATCAATAAAAAGTAGCTTGCTTTAAATTTTTTAGTTATATGTCACTTGCAGTTTTATATTCTTAGAAAGAAAATCTATTTTTACAGTGTGCACTGTTTACAATCTCTGAAAGCAGTGCAAGGTATTACTAATTTAATAGATTTCGTAGGTCGGATTGTGAAATCAAATTCATATGGCTAATCCTGTAGTTACAGTTTACCTGCATTGGAAATAAATGTAAAATAATGTACTAATCAATTCAAAATAACTGATTTTTAATTTTATATGCCATAATTTACTGACTGCCACCATACTTGCTGGTTATATGAAAGTATACCTATGGAACAAATGTGCCAAATAGATTATGCAGAGTGCAATGGTGAAATATGTTTTGTTGGTAAAAGAGGTAATCAAAAGATTCAGAAAAGTGGTGGAAAAAAATTGATTAACAATAAAATTGATGTTAACGTATGGAAAAATAAAAATTCTGTCATAATCCTGCAAAACACAGGGGAAGTTATAGTTCACCAGAAAATACTCATGGAAAGCCCATATTCTGACATCAGTTCCTTCCCAGGCCTTTAAATACAAATTCAGGAAGTATGCCTAGTGGCACATATTGTTAAGTTATTATGATAAAAAGGAGAGGGATAAGCAAGAACAGCAGCATCAACAGGAACAAGAACACATCCTCCTGCTGCACATCAGCAACTCTTTCTTGCCTGGATCACATGGCCTTACTCCACCAGAAGTAACTTGGTTTATTGGACTGGCTGTCTAGTGGTGATGCTGTGATGCAGCTCCTATATCCTGCAACAGTCAACTTGTTTGATCACATAGAGGCAGGCTTGATTCCAGTGGGATTGGTTGTATTTAAGTTTGGTGACAAATGTTAATGTATTCAAAACAGCTTTTGTAACAATGTCTAATAATGTATAAAATATCCCAGCTTGAGGTCAGCATTGTTGTGGATAAATTTGTTTGTTGCAGTGACTTGTCCATTCTGGACACCTGGTTTACAATATCTATAAATACTGGAATGTTTAGTTGCAAGCCTGCTTCTTTTCGACACCACAAATTTGTTGCTTATTTCCACACATCATTAATGAGGGATAAAGAGGAATTGCTTATGATTTAAAGGATGCTATCTAGGTCAAAAGGCCAATAGCAAACTATCCCAAACAAAAAAATTCATCCAGATTAGGTTTAGAGGAGAAGTAAAGGTTCATTTGGTCAAGGAAACATGCTCAGAAGCAGGAAGTGAAAAGGATTGCAGAGCTTCACACATTAGAATATATTGGCTTGCTAGTGACAGCAGAGACAGCACTAAAGAGTATAAATCCAATCAGTAAGTATGTCCCCCTCCCCTTTGATCTATGAGAATGCTGTATGCTGTTATGTCTTAAAATTGTGTGATGGGTTTGTCAATAAAGACTCATGGGTTCAATGATGACTAATATGTTGTGGTAACTTGACTAATGGATAACAGAAACAGAATATAAACAATATTAAAACCTTCTTTAAAGGAATATTATCACCAAAAAACCTTCCTTTTTAAAATGATCCTATTTCATTTTTGCCATATCCACTGTGAGGATTTTGCGAAATTGTTATTTAAAGTACAATGTTCTACCTTTTTTTCCTTACCAACAAACATGTAAGCAGAAACTTTTATGCCTATTTTTTCCAGGTGCAAAGCTAGAAGATGTATTTTGTAATACTATTGGGGAACTAAATGCTTGAAGGAGGATCAGGAATATTCCTGGATGGTTTGTGGAGGAGTGGAGTCAGAGAAGAAAAGTGGTGTTATGGTGGAATGGAGAAAGGTTCCAGTATTAGCTTCTATATTTGAACAGCATAAAGTTTTACCCAGGGAGGGGACCCTCTGGGTATCTCAGGGCCCTATCTGTAAAGTCCCCTAGTATGCCCAAGAACTGTTCTTATAAGCTCACTAGGTGGTACTGATGAAAATGTGTTCAGTAGAGGATATTAAGAAACTGGATATTTTACCTTATAACTCACACCTCCTGAGGAAGTTGGATTGAAGTGTCATGAATCACTGGAGACACAAAGTGGATTGTCTTCAGCCCTTCTAGCAAGCATAAGTTTGATTTCATTTCTGGCTCTGAAATGTGGTCCTTTGTGGGTCATTTTAAAATGTCATATACAGTATAATAAATACTATTATGCTATTTTATTGCCATTTTAAGACTACTAGTAGCCAATACATTGGTTGAGAAGATGTATTACTCATTGATGAGCCTTATACTCACATGGAATTATTACCTAGTGCCTAAGGGGAAAAAGACTTCCCTTCAATGATTTGCAACTAATGTTGATGCATGAATTATTAAAGAATTTAAACACCACTGCAACGCTGCAGTCAAATGAAACTATTATTTACTAATTATGACTGGGTTATATAAAACTCACTAATCAGAATTAATATATATAATCACATGGGTGGATTGTAATGAACTCTATTACATGCAGTGTTATAATATCCTTTTTATCAAGGTGAGGAACTGCCTTGTTCATATTATACATCAACTAAGTAATCTTCAAAAATAAATTTCTAAGAGTGGATTCACCCAAGATGTACATGTGTTTGGGTACTTGGTAAATCAATTGTGTCTGAACTTAGGTGATCCTATATTGTGAAGAGACCTGAAATGGTTTTCTGTATGACTTTCATCTCTCTCTATTGTGCATATACAAATATAAAAAATGCTTGCTCTTCTTCAGATATGTTTTGTTTAGTTTGTGTTAAAAAGTGATACACTTGAGCACCTTAAGTTTTATTATTACATTTAAGGTACATTATCATTTAGGTATAGAAGTTTCCTTTCTTTATTCTTTTGTTTGTTAATATTGAGGCATGAGTATGTCTACTGAGTCATTGGTAAGTGCTAATAGGTATGGTGCCACACTGAATATTAGAAAGTTTTTTTTTGGATTCTTAATTGTTTGCACTTAGCATCAACTAATCAAAGCCTGAGCTGTCTCATGGTTGTAACCATGACATCACAACAATATGTCAACAAAATTGCTCTATAGAAATAGTAGCACTAGTAAAGAAGCAACTGCTGCAGAAAGAGTAAGTTATCAACCTTAGATTTTTTACAATTTTTATCTGAGATCATGATAGATCCTGGCTGTAGAACAGCACCTATGAACCCTGGTGGCAAAAATCTGAATCAAATTCCAGCTTAATACCCAATTATACTAATGTTTTCTGGGTTGCTAGTGACTCACATCACCACTAGCCTATCAGGACCACAATCTATCCTGTTAGCAGGTTTTACTCGTTTTTGGTCAAGGTTATCTCAACTTCTCCCAAAATGTTTGAAAAATGAAAACATTGCACTATTATATCCTTAAAATTCGGCATGAGTTATATAATTACTAGGAGACAGTGAAGGTGCAAGTGCACAGGATAGAGGAGCCTGCAAAACAAAGGTCAGTGAAAAGATAGCAGGCTCCCTGTATTTAAAAGTGGGTCCAAAGTTCACATAAACAGCTGAAGGACAAATATAGCTCCTGCATTACAGATTTTATTATAAATAATTTTTTGTTTATATCCTAAGGATAAAAAAGTTTAAAATGCAGCATAAAACATTTATATTACCAACAGGGAAAACTCTAATTTAACTCAAAAACAAGTCTTTAGCAGCATGAAGTCTAGAACTTTAAGTTCCTAGTGGAAAACAGGTTAGAATGTTTATGTACCATATAAAATACTTTGTGTCTCTTCACTGCAAATTGGGGGGCTTAAGTAAGGGCTCCTGTTAAATGTTGCCAGAAAAGTAACTCAAAAGGTTTGGCAACCAAGTGCAAGCATGAACTAGGAATTGTCTGCCATTTAAATTAATGTAAAAACAACTGTTGTAATTAATGCAACTGTTCTCTGGCAACAATTCTGCTGATCAAAATGCAAGATATTGCCCATTCTTATGATAATGCACAGCTAATGGTCACTGCCACTGCTTTGGAGACATGGCTCTTGGGTTTACCTTCCACTAGTGGCAGTTGAGCAATCACTCACAGACACTAGAAAAGTAGAATTCAAAACATGTAATCAGGTACACTGGCCCTTTAAGTAGCACTCAGTAGGAACAACTATAGGCAGAACCAGCAGCAGTCAGAAGTGAAAGAACGGGAAATGAGCTACAATGCTAAGGAACCTGAATGTTTAAACTTCCCGATGTGTAGCAGTGCAGCAGGAAGCTTCCAACATGTAATAATGCTTAGCAATGGTGTGCTGATACAGAGCAAGACAGCAATGCACAGTGCAACGACCAACTCCTAGGAGTGTATGAGCCAATACAGCTAGTGCTGTCAACTCATGACAATTTATTTGTATGACATTACTGAAGTTTTTGAAAGGAGTGTTGTAGACATGTGTTCTTTGTTCTGTCTCTTAATTTTTAAATACTAGGGCCTGATACATGAATTTGATTTAAGGCTTGATTTTTATTTTTACAATTATATCTAATGAATCATATCTTTTATACACCCTACATCTGTACTATCTGCATAAAACTATGTAGACATCTAACCCAACACCTATATGAACCTGCTGGACAACCAGTTCCTAAACCATGAGTGTTAATCAAGAGTTAGTCCAGCCACAAAATTTTAGAGTGTGACTGTGAGAATATTTGCCTTTTCAGCCAAAAAGGGCATTTGGAAGGTCACGCACTGATTGAGGATGAGAATTACCTTTTTCACAATTGACTTTCCAATTCAATCCAAAAATATTGGATAAAGTTGACATCAGGCCACTGTGTGGGCTACTTGAATTCCTTTAAGGATCTCGCTTTGTGTATAGAAGCACAATCGTGCTGTAACAGGACCTTCCCCAGACTCTTTTTTTTAACTTAACTTGCTGCCCAAACAGATTGTGTAAAATTGCATCCCGCACCAAAGTGATCACACTAAAACCGACGCTACTGATATTCAGATTTGGATTTGCAAGGAATTCTTAGAGATGCAATAATAATTACCAATATTAATTTTCCCAATGTAGTCTTGATACACCTCAAAAAGGTTACATTAAAAATACCTATGTTATAAATTAATGACTTTATATTGTGTTTCTTACATAAAGCAGATTCCTCTCACAGGCACAGTAGTGTAACCATGTTATTTTTATAAGCAAGGTGTTAAGGTTTAAAGATAATTGGCTACTGGCTAGTCTAACTATAATGGCAACAGTAACAGAAAACAATATAAGTATTGAATATGTGCCTGTGTGCATGTATGCAGAATGTTGGATTTGTGAAAGTGAGCAGCAGCACAAATATGAGTGAAAATAAAATTAGTAACACACCCATGTCTACTTCTAGTTGGTGTTTCAAATAGAACCAAATGTTTTCTGATCAGCTATTTGATTAACTACAAGTATAAGGAATTACATTATAAAATTCTAGAAATTATATTTCATAAAAAATGTCCGTTTAAAGCAAACTCCATTTTCCACATTGTAACTCACAGTAGGTGTGATGTATTAAGTTTAAATAAATTTAAAAAGTTTGACTGTTAATCCTCTACTTGATTTATCAAGGTCTGAAATTTTTCAATTTTTGTGGCATATTTATCTTGATATCATTTAGTGGTTGTCACACTGTGGAATGGGGCTCACTTGTGAGGCATAATGAAAATGTACCTGTAGAAACTAGCGTAACATAACTGGAAAAAGTATTAAGTGTTTATCAAGTTCTTGGGGAGATGACTGATTTCAGATTAAAAAGGTATACACTTTGGTAGCATTAAGAATCCTGATTCCTGAGTTTTATGGGGACTGCTGCATTAAGTGGACACCTACCACCATCTTTCTATTGCAATTAGTAAGAGAGTATTGTCTATGAATAGAATTCAAAAAGGTTTAATATAAATAAATCATCTGATGCAGCAAAGTAATTTTTCATGTTTGTATTGATTGTGGTGGGCACTTTGGAATTTTCGCAACCCCATTTCCCTGGACTGACAGCTGCCCCGGTCCAATAATCTGCTACTACACTTGCTCTTTTTGGTGAAACAGACAGGAATTGGAATAAAGGACAACAGGTGATGTCAAGAGTAGATTATTTTGGCAGCACTGAAGAGATTAGAGGCAACTCTGGAGCTTAACGCTGGTATTGTTAAGTACTAACCCCCTTCCTAATCACCCTTAGACAAAACAAGCTGATAGTTCTCCTTTAACACTTTATAAGATACTGTCCAAAACTTTACATTGAGATAGTTATCTATAAACAAATTGGAGTTACTTAGGCATAATATCATTTGAATTTGTCAGAGATCCACGATGTTGAATTAAAATAAACATTTTAATATTGAACATTTAAAGTAGCTTATTAGTTCTTCTCCCCTGGAAACATTAGGTGATTTCACACTATCTTATTAGGAGCCTATTTAGCACAGGATCCAGATGATATTCATTCTAACTGAAATTAAGATGTGTGCTAAACACAGCATGATTTTCCAAGAGATAAGATACTGTTCAATATCCTACTAACCCTATTACTATTTAAAATTCTGTATGGATAAGCAACTAATTAGCAAACCATGAAATGAATTTAGTTTATTCTGGATCATCGAACCATTGAAAATGAGATAACAAAATGCAATTTCCTTTAATACCACTATTCTATTGTAGGTGAATATGTATGCAAACTATGGATATCTGTGTTATTTTCCAATTGGAAAAAAAAGCATTTTTACCCATTATGCCTGGGCTTTCTTGTATTGTTGCTTTTTTTAATAATGAACCAATAAAACGATTTTGAAAAAAAAAAACAAACAACTCATTAAAACATGCCTGTGATCTCCACCTCAAATACTTCCCTCCCACAATCACTTCCCTCACCTCTAAGCACCGTAATACAAACCCTGCTAATACTACTCCCTATCCTACATAATCTCCCTACTAAAAATGTTTTTTTATTTGTTTAGTAACAATAAAGATTTTCAATGTCAAACGTCATTTTAACCTTGCTTAAACAGACAAAAAGTTTGGCAACAAGTTGTTAAAATACAATAAAATATTACAAAATCATAAACAGGTTGAAAAGGACTTTAGTAAATATCCCCCAGCAGTTACTTTAATTATGTATTTCTACTTTGTAGATTGTATATTGTATGTGCAATGGACATTACCACTCTTTTGAAGATAAAAATAACTTTAATGTATTACGTTATTGTGTACTGCTGTATCTGCAACTTGTATGGAACAATTTTTAAAAAATGCAACTGTGACAACCAAATTGCTATGAAATGAAAAGAGAATCTAATGTCACATTTTGTACCATCTGCAGATTCTGGTGCTAAGGTATTTTAAAATTAATAAACCATTAAATAAATCATTTTACACCAGTCATCCATAATAGAATTTGATTCAAAAGAAAACATTCTCATTAAAAGATATCATTTATAAATGGTAAATGCATTAATAATGAAGAATTACATCCCTTTTATACATTTCTACTTTTATATGCAAATAAGTTTACATATAATAATGTACATTAAAAAAAATGTCAGGTAATAGCTGATCTATTTTACAGAAAAGTTTGATGACGGACAGGCCTGCATTGAGAATTGTTCCTTGTAAGAATCAGGTCATTGTATCCTGTCAGGGAACATTTCCTTACAGTTCATACAAAGCAGCACGTTTCGCTTTAATTCATTATGTTTTAAGGTCTTCTTTTGTGCACATTAAACAAAATACAATTCTGGGAACAGGCTTTGCAATACTGTATATATTACATTTTTGGGGGTATATATAATCCATTTGTAAATACATATTAATAATAATGTTGGTGGAAAAACAGGTTGAGCTTATGAGATTCATCTCAGATAGAGATACATTTATTTATTTTTTGCTTTACTTGTCGTTGGTTCTAGGGGTGATTCAAATCGGGTGGTCATCCCATGCTTACCGATGCTGATCTATAGACTAGCACTGTCTCTTGCTTCTTTTCATCAGTTTCCTGCATAACCATATGCTTCAGGTTATGCCTCCCCTTCAACATCACTGATGTAAGCAAGCACAGAAGCAGTATTAGATTGCTCACATCCACAATGCAAGGGAATCTCTGACCTCAATAGAAGAAGATAGCTGTAAGAAGAAGCAGGGGCAGCGCTGGACAATACATTATAAGTCTTTGGGCAGTTCCTTGCTAGGTAAGATCCACAGATTCTGTTCAGTTTTGATAGCAGCAGTTCAAGAAAGAAGATAGGAGAGCAATAACATGGACCTCTCCAGGACTACTTCACAAGTCAGACGAGAAGAAAAAAAAGGTAAGGGTAACTTTAAAACAGGCCTTTCTAACTGTATATTGGTTATATCAGGACAAAAGAACAAAATCTAAATCAGAGTCTGAATCTAAGACTAAAACCAAAACCTATGTAAAAAAATCGAAACCTAAACAAAACCAAGAGACAGCAATAAACCAAGGCCTGAACCAAAATCTGCTGAAATCACAAAAGATAAGGATTCTAATGCTTTAAAATAAACTTTTCCTCTGCCATTAGTAAGGGAATATTTATGTACAAGGAAAGTACATGAGACATTTTCCTAGGCTGCATCTGTTTTATTAGGTATGAACTTTTTAAGACTCTATCAAGTCATTTTAATAACCAAAAATAGCACTAAACACCTGGTTAAACAGCAATGCTTATATCATTGCTTCTAGACTGTTCAGTTGTGCAGTAATATATGTGTTTTTTGCTACCATAGAGCTTAGTTAAATGTTTATGTCTGAAATGCTAATTGTCACGAGCAATAGGTGAACCCACTGTACTACTTTAGAGTTAGCTTTAGGTACGCTGCGAGGCGCGGAATCTAAGAGGTCCCTGGTCTTCGCCTTTAACCTCCGCAAGGAGGTACTGGTCTTAACTGCGCAGGACCCCCAGGTCGCGGCCCCCGAGCGTATCCTTAAAAGGTAGTTGCTAGTACAGGAAACCAGGACTTGTAACAGGAACAGAATACAGGACTTTAGTAACTTGGACTTATATAGAGGTATATAGCTTTAATGGGGAGTACTTGCATTAATCTGGAACAGCACCGAAAAGGCAGGGAACAATAAGAATATGCAAATAGGAGTACTAACTATTGAATTGCTTAGCAGAGCCCAATGTACAGTGACCTACCTAGCTGGAAGCTTAGGCACCGAATGCCCAAGCCTCCAGCCTTTTAAATCTCCCGCTGCATCTTGCAGCAGCGGGAGCGCTCCCGAAACTTGCATGTCATGTGAGCGCGCCGGCAGCGTGCACATCGCAGGCAGTGTTTAATTTATGGACAAAGAGGGATATTTGGTGTGAATTTGGTCAATTTTTCTCAGCTAAAGGCATCGTTGTCAGCTTTTTTTCAGTTTAAAAGCAGTGATAGTGGGTGAATGTTGTTCACCAATAATCTCTTACAGTAAAGCAGACTCTAGAGAAAATGGAAACAATTGAAGGCAAAACTGATTTTATTGTGTATTGCATTTGTAAAGGTTAATAACGGAACATTGCTCTTCTTTCTATATAGGCCCTGCCCTGTCATTTCTCAAGTCTGTCCTTGACCCCACTGCCTGCTAGTTAGGTTATGAAACCATAGTAACTGAAGGATGGTTTAATGGCCAGATGGGAAATGTACAAAAAAAACAAAAGTAAAAATGCTGAATTATGTAATAATACTATTTTCTGCAACATACTATGGGTTTAAAAAAAGGAATCTGCAATGAAGGTTTGAAATTCTGTCATTGGCTGACTTCATTGCTCAGATGTTTACTCTATGCATTATTTGTTTCACTCTGTGTTCACAGCATGCACTGCAATAACACTTCCTTACCCCATTTTCTTTACTACAAGTTAAGTTTGAATTTAATTGCTTGAGAACAAACGTACATGCAGCAAAACAAACAAAAACAAATGAACAGCACAGGAATGCACTGGAGAAGATTTCAGTCACTCAGGCCTGAAGCATAATTTATAATATATATATATATATATATATATATATATATGACCAATATATCACTCACTATCACAATGTCTCTCTCAGGGACATAATATTTGGAAAGGTGCATTCTCTGTTAACTCCTTCAGCTACTACAACAAATACCAATACTAATCTCTACTGCAAAAGGTAACTTGCTACAAGCAATTTCTAGGCACCATCCATGATGCCAGGAAGAAAGACTGAGAATAATATAGTAGGAAAGTAGTGTAAAGAAACAAATGGTTCAGGATACATTCATCCATAATGTAAAGATACTACATACATGCCAGACCCTTTGCTATTGCTGTTGACTGTGCAGCTTACTTAGGTTCATTGCCATGTATCAGTGTAGGAGCCTGAGTCACATAACTAAGATCACAGTAGAGACTGTACACTATTCCATAAATCTTGGAGCTTGGGGCAATGTTGACTTGAAAGCCCAATGTCCCAGGTTTTTTCATTAACTGCTATCGATTGTTCCAATTACTCACAATGACCTGTGGACCTTTATTTGAGTCCTATTGCACTGCAGATAAACAGTACTGCCCAAATGACTTTATTTATTTATTTATGAATGTATTTATGAAATGAATGTTGACTTTAGCCTGCCTTCTGATTTCAGCTTTGCCATCTGCACTGAGTTAGTTCTGTCCTTGGTTTTGCACCAATGCTATCTGCTGAGTCCACTTACTCCTGTTGTGGTGCTTCAGAGTCTTAGTTTCTGGCATTCATACTCCTCTTTATCTAATATCTGCTCATTTTATTTCATTTGTCATAACTACTACTAAGGAACAGAAGTACAGTATATGGACCATCTTGCCACAGCAAAGTTGCTGCTGATTAATAATGAGGTATAAAGTCTAAGGAGCCTCTGGGTCTTCACTCTTAACTCCAGCTAGAGGATATGGCCGTTGCTGCTAGGGAATCTCAAGTTGCAGACCTTGGGTAACCCCCTCATTGGTGGCAGCTGGGAGAAACACTGACTGATACACTGGCGAAGTACAATGAACTCATTTACTATAACATAGAGATTGTAAGCACTACAGGGCAGGGACCTCCATCCTCTTGTGTCAATCAGAACCTGGCACTTAAAGTGATTTCACGC
>WMED01000953.1:0-30319 GCA_019650415.1 Pipa parva
ATCATATTGGCAAAAAGGGGTTAATAAGCCTAAATAAAATTAATTATATTTTTTTTTTAATTTGAACTGACTGTTCCTTTAAGGGTTGTGGTAGAGAGGGCAAGATACATTCATAAATCAGTAGTAGCAGTGTCCCAGAGGTAACCCTTGTTGGGATAAGATGTAGTCCATATTTGAATCATTCTCTCAGGTGCATGTGTAGATGTATCCTGCAGAGGATGGAATAGATAAGTCATGTAGAAGCAACACCCACACACCCTGAAGGTATGCAGAAGTTATTGAGCACAGTTCAGTCTGCTTTTGGTTAGTCATCATCATACATAACAACATAAAGCATCAACAGAAAAGTTAATGTGAATTATACTGTATATTGTGTGACATTTTGTTACCGTGCACACAGTTCCTCAGAAAACACTACTGTTTGACAAAGGTGCATCTAAAGTGCAAAATATTGAAAATAAATGTGTAATCTCTGCTCAGTGCATGACAGAAGACTCGGTCAATTAGTATACATTCTTACAATTATATCCTTACATGGATAGACTGAATAAATATGTATGACCATGGCAACAAAAACAAATGAAAAAAATGATAAAATGATTGATTTCAGCTGTATTGTGGGATATCTGAAATTCGTATCACAAATCTACACTGTATGATGGGGAAACCAATATAAATGGTACAACACAAACATTTTAATTTAATACCACTAATGTCTGTAGCTATTTGTTTCAACTGATAATGTTAATGGGTATTGTGACATACTGTATATATAAAAATGACTGGAGCAGTCACTTTAGAATTGATAATGGCTAAATTATGTTAACACATTGCCTTGTACTAATCAGTTTATCAGTATTGTATTGCTTTTATCACCTTTAAATCTGTGCTACCCATTCTTTTCAGCATGTTATCCTATCATTGCCCCACTTCCTTTATTAATTAAAGGAACAGTAACTTCAGGGGGAAAAAAACTCTTTTGGCTTGGTATGTCAATTATTCAAATATATTTGTGAAAATGTAACCATTTAAGTTGAATTAATGAATGTTATTGCTTTCTGTCTGTTTTTATCTTGTTGCTTTCTGTCTGTTTTATCTGTGCTGATAGCAGCCATGTTTCCTACCTTGTCCCATTGTTTTGTATAGAATTATAGATTAAACACACTCTTGAAGTGTCCCAGAAAATCTTGTACAAATTTGAAAATGATAACAATTTAAAAATAAATTACCAATTTGAAATCAGAAACCTACCTCATCAGCTAGACTGCTTCCTCATAGTTCCCATATGTGTGTGACAGGGTAAGAGGTGGCTACTGAATTGTAAGAATAGTAAGAAAGATGGCTACTGTAGTATTATATGTTAATTTATTTGGACTAAAAGTTCATTGTATAAGACAAGCTTTTTAGAGAGATATTCCCTCTTCATCAGGTCAAAGCAGTACTACATGTACTAGAAGACTAAGAAGAGAGCATAGCTTTAGCAGTTGTGCGAGCACCCTAGCTGCACAGCTAGTTTATTTTCAAATTATACTTGTTATAATTTCCAAATTTGTGCAGTTCCACGTAAAAATTCAGAATTCTAGGCACACATACAAATTGGAGAGGCATTTGGGACATTTTCATTTTTTGGTTTACTGTCCATTAAATTTTGGAGGCTACTTTATTTAAAAGTAGCACTATAGGCTTGTTAATTCTAGATGTAATTATAACGGGTAGAGGTTCTCCCTCTTTCTAATCACCCATAAAGTTAACAAGCCTATAGTGCTTCTTTAAAGGACCAGTAACACCAAAAAAGTCTACACGCCTATTTGAATTGGGAATGGCAGTTTTATAAATACAGCTCTTGTAAAAATATTATCTTTGAAGTTAAAGGAACAGTCCAGCCCGATTAATAAAAAGTAATGTGTGTTGTAAATGCATAATACATTTTTTTTTCTAATATACTTAGTCATTCTTTTATGTGAGCAAAGGAATTAATTCTTCCATCTATGTAGCGGTACGCAGCTCTTCTGTGTTTACTCTCTAGCTGGATGGATGTAACATTATTTTGCCACTGACACAACGGTGTCTCAGGAAAGTCAAAATTAATAGTTAATGAATTACCATGGGCAGTTACAATACTTACAGCTAATGGTGTATGCTGTCAGTAGCAAGCGCTGATACTGGGTATGAGAGAGAGACCAAATCCAGATAAAAATAAAGTCAATATTTTAGCCCTTTCTTTAACAATTACTTTTGCTGGGTTAACTACACCTTTTTAGAATTAAAAAAAAAAACGTGGATAACAGCTTAAAGGTTCTGATTGGTTATTTAGCATTATCCAGCCTGTCAGTCAATTCCTTAACTCAACATTCCAAACTGAACTGCTGAACAGGAAGTGGCTGAGAGAGGGGATGGAGCTTCAGTACAAAACTGGCCCTAAATTGTAAAGTGTGGAAATAAATAAATAATTTATATGACAAAAAGCATTTATTTAACTTTTATCTAACAGTTACAAACAGACAGCAAATAACTGTTGGTGCCCAAACTGTTCCTTTAAATTTATTAATTGAATTGCTTTTTTTGTCTGTTCTTATCTTTACTGATTGCAGCCATAATATCAAATAGACCTCACCCTGACCCATTATTTTCTATGGAGCTTTACATAAATCATAAACAGGAAGCATACCGTAAAGCCTGATTTTGTAAAGCTAAGTAGCTAAGTATCTTTCTTTGTATACAAAATATAGAATTTTTGTAAGCACAGATTGAATATATAATAACTATTAATGCATTTAAAGGACTTTTAATTATGGGTGTTAATTTCTTTTATCAGGTGATGTATTGTGGGGACAGGCTTAATAAATACAGACTTAAAGGGACACTCTGGCCAAAATTTAAAAAAAATGCATGTGTTAATACATACTAATTACTAATTTTTATTAAATGCATTTTATTTTTAATTTTGTCCCTAAAATCAATTTTCCTCCCTGTATAGAAGTGCTATCCAGCACTTCCTTGTTTGGGAGTCCATCTTCTTTCTTTGTTGCCGACTCTACCGTGTCTTGTTGATGCAGATCTGTTCAGTCACATTCTCCTCTTCTGCTGCTGCTCTCCCTGTGAAGCCCTGCGCAGCCATACAAATAAAGCACTTATTCATAATAATATGAATATATGCTAATTTATAGCAAACCCAACCGTTAGCATTCACTATTCTAAAGATATAGGGGCTATTTATCCTTTTAAGAAAAGGAGTCTAGGGGGTCATTCATTAAAGTGTGAACAGTCTCCAACCCCACTTATGCAACAAACTGCAATGTGACGAATTTGCGGCCAAAGTTTGTCCCTGTTGATACATCTTTATTAATGTCTCAAGAACTATGATTTAAGCTAGCAGAAACAAACTGCATAGAATTGTTCAGCTGTGATCATTTGGGCACAACCAATTGTCATTTTACATCAAATAACAAATAAAACCTGCATTATTACGCAACTAGCAAAAATACCTCAAGAAGAGACTAAAGGATATTGCTTGGCAGAAGGAAAGGAAATAGTAGGGAAGATCTTTATACTGAAAAGGGGCCAGTTCCAAAATGTTCCCAAATTTTGCACCAGAGCCCACTTGCTTCTACGCTATTGATAGATTTATTCTGCCAATGGTCCCTGCTTGTCCTCTCTTATTATATTGCACCTTCTTAATGGAAAGTATCAGAATGTGTTTGTGAGTTCTTCCCTGGTTTTTAATTATGGCAGTCACTTATAGTCACAACATGCTGCTGATATTTCTCTGTATGTTTTCTCCTCTGTTCACAGAATGTGAATGAGTTAAATCAGTGGCTCTCTGCCTTACGAAAGGTCAGTTTGTGTAATCAGCGCCTGATGCCAACCTACCACCCAGGGGCATTTCGCAATGCACATTGGACATGCTGTTTACAGTCTGACCGTACAGGTAATGAAGAATGGAGTAGTATTTAGTCTTACTTGTGCTTATTTGTTACCCCAGTTTAACTCTTTCTTATTCCCTATTAGTGCGAGGGTGCAGTCGTACACATTTGGCTGTGACACTGGGGGACTGGAGTGACCCACTGGATCCTGATGCAGAGGCTCAAGTTCTTTATCGACACCTGGTTCTCTCAAAAGACTTGCTCAGGTCTTCATATACTATTGCTAATGAACCCCCACACACACGCATTTGCCTTCATCATGTGATTCCCTGTGTAAATTTACCGTATATATATTGATATAGACAGTTGCTCTGTCTATATACACCTCCTGTATGTATTTACTTTCAATGATTGCTTTAAAGTTTCACTTAGTTGTGAGACAGGGATAGATGGTAAGTGATGCAACACTTCACATTTTTACAACTCACAGACAAACAAAACAGCACAAAAAAATCACATGAAGTTTTCTATTTGATTCAGAAATGTTGTTGAATAAAAATACAGGCCAACAAAATTATATCACAGGGATGATTGCAGTCTAGTTTAGTCTAAACTAAATTTTCTTATGTCCAGTTATGTCTAAGCCAGCGGTTCTCAACCTGTGGGTCGCGACCCCATTTGGGGTCGAATGATGATTTGCCTGGGGTCGCCTTAGACCATTGGAAATATAAGGATTAAATGGGGTTGCTCAATAATAATTAATAAATGGGGTCGTCAAATCACGGGGAATTATACTAGAGGGTCACGGCAATAAAAAGGTTGAGAACCACTGGTCTAAGCCCATCTTAATTATTTACATGGAACGAACCTGGTTATGTCAGATATTTTCCTAGTTGTTTGCTAAAGGGACAACTTTGGAGCAAGGCTAGTTATGGGTATCCTGGACAATCTGCTTTTCTGATTTAAGAGACTGTTTTCAACCAAACTGACCAAAGTTTGCTTAAATTGTTTATTAGATTGTAAACTTTATGGGAAAAGCACCTCCATCCTTTTATTGTTAAACCTTTACTATGTTAAATACTTCCCATGCATGCCTGTACAATAATTGTATTGCTAAAATGTACAGCGCTACATAACTTAGTGCCACTTTATAAATAAGAATATACATACATACATTATTGAATTATCAGTCCTGACAAATGACCAGATTTATAAGGAATACAAAATGCCATTGTGCTTGTGTTCAGATCAGCAATGCTCATGTACAGCAGGCAGCTGTCAAAGTAAGCTAAAACAACCAAAGGCTATATAGATATACACATTGCAAGCTTTTTTAAAAAATGCCTTTAACAAGGCCTTACTGGTAATTTTAAAATGTATTACCAGTTGTGCTGAGTGCTCCTGCAGCTGACTGAAAAGGCAAATGCAAAGTACAGTCATATGCAAGCAAACAGACCCTGAAGCGTCATGGGGCCTCACATGTATACAATGGAATTCTTTTTGAAGGACAATAAAAAAAGACAAATCAACAGAAAGTAATATAAAATAAGAGCTTTGAAGATAACCTTTTTACAAGTTTTGTGTTAGAATGACTGGTGTGACTGGTCCTTTTAGAGATATTGCATTATAAATATATAACTATTTTATCAATGTCCATTGTTACTAAGTGCTAGCAACTTTAACATCAGTGCCTGAGATTTTTTTTATTATTATTTATATTAAAATCCCTGATGATACTGGGGTTGTTCTCCATTAGGTAAATTCTGTCAAACATAGCCTCATAGCTTATGAATTGCTATTTCCATAGTGAAAGTAGGTTGTTAGAGTTGATCTCAGTTCCTATGAATTTGACATCCTTTATCCAAACTCTGTCATTAACTTTATTTTAAAGGAATAAATGCTTTGAGAATACCATGAAAGCAGAAAAGCCAGAGTCTAGAGGTCACAGCGAAAGAGGGGTTGAAGGTATGAAGAAATGTATTCCAGTAATCAAAGCTTATATTAATTTGTGGATTTTAACTATAGGCATTGACTGCATCTATTTTTAATTCAGGCATCACAGTATCTTCTCCTGCAAGACGTTTGTTGTTAGCTATTGAGGATCTAGAAAGGGCTCACCTAGCCTTTGAGAAAAGGGAAAGGGAGGACACACCTATTCACAGTCACTGCACATAGGAGATCAGAACATTTGGAGGCTATTTGAAAATTCTACCCCCTGAAGTGAAAACAGGTCTACAGCTTTTTGAAATTTTGTGAATTTGCTTGTCCAAAAATATGAAATAAAGTTCCACTTTATGGTCTCCCTGTCTAGTGTTTATTTTCTTATTGTGAGCATAGTAATTTTGATCCATTCAGGCTATTTGTGAATAGATGTTACTGCTCCTAATTCATTTGTTTGCCTGTTGTTCTTTCCGCACCTAAAAAAAAAGCATTCTTTCAATTCGTATGGCCTAAACACCATGGTATAGATACATCCCCCCAAAGATTCAAGGGGTAATTCAGCAAAGAGCGAACTTACCCTCCGATCCTTTGCATCAGCTTGCTGAGACTGTTACACGTTCGCTGATGTCCTGCACGCAGACATCAGCGAACGCTTTAAAGGGATTCCAGTCTCGGCGAGGCTCGACTCAAGACGCCTCGTGAGACTGGAATCCCTTTAAAGCATTACCCCCTCAGTATTTAAAATCGAATTGTTTCATCTGCTGCCGTGCTATGTAAGACATGCTAAGTACAATAATATTGTACAGTCGCATGAAGAAGCTCTATTCTATATCTAGCAGATATAAAGGGACACTAAACCATGTATGCAAGACAGAGTGGTGAAGGGAATTAGAATATCTTGCTCAGAACTACAGCTCAGCCAAGCACATAAAGGTAAACTGCCCTAACACACACTTGATGCAGGGTTTAATGTTCCTTTAAGGTAATTAGTCCTGGAAATATAAAGACTGAAATCCCTTGGATCAGGGGTCCCCAATGAAAGGGCCCTGGACCAGTACAGGCTGTGGATCATTTGGTACGAGGATCCATGGAAAGAATTAAAAACATTTTAATTTTATTGGCTACCACCGTTCAATGCTTCCCACCCCCTACATGAAAAAATTGTCTTGCATTAAAACTGGTCTGCAGTGGAAAAAAGGTTGGGGCCCATTGCCTTGGATGGAAATAATGAGGGGGACCAATCTTCACCTTAGATAAATAACACATAATGGGTTATGGTGAAAAGACCACCTTTTTTGAACAGAAACTATTAAACTGAATAAAGGTCTGATGCTAACACTCATATATACCTGCTAAAAAGTCTTAGTACTTTTCCTACCTTTACATTGTTTCTGTAAAGTGTAATGTGCAATTCTCACCTTCTTAAACCAATAGCTTCCTGGGAATTACAGCTGATTGTTCAGACTTAGCCATTCCTATTTTTTTTTAATGTACCAGAGTAACTATTAGCCATCATTTCAGTCAAAGTTGCTTAGTGATAAACAAATAAAAACACTTCACCTGAATGCCATAGGAATTTTTATTCATATATGCAATGACATGCTGAGCACAGCTAGGGGAAGGGTAAGGGGTTGCTCCATGCATGCCCAGATACCCTCTCCAGACAGAGTTCCCTATGATTCATTCACTCCCACGTGCTTAGGGTTAATTCCTTCTTCCACTTCAAAGGATCACAGGAAATCATCTACCACTTTTCTGCTGTCTGAGTGACCTCAGTGACATTCCACTCACACTGACATACAATCCTTCACTTCCTTTTCTATATTACCTTTATTTTATATCTATTTTTTTTCCAAATATATTAGCCCCAATGCCTATAAAAGCATCTAATAATATATTACTATATTAGTGTTAAGTATGTAATCTCTGTTAGTTTGCATTTTCAGGTATTTCATACTAGATAAGAAAAATTGGATAATGTACAAACATAGCACTGTCAGACAGACCATTAGAATTCAGTGCATTTGCTTACATTTTTCTGAAGTTCTGAGTTAGCATAATATGTGGGCAATGATCAAAGCAGCAATTTTTGGAGGAGATCAAGGCTGGGTTTGTAGTGCATTGGGTGGAGAATGAAGATCAGACCACAGACTTTCACCAATGTAGGACTGAGAGTTGAAAACAGTAGTCGTTGTGGTGCTAAGGGATCTGTTATTTTCCAGTGTGGTGGCAATAAAAATGAAATGGGAGGTTAGATACCATATGATAATGTATATGAATTGTATAGAAAAGGTCAAATTTATAGGGTGTAGGAGGAGTTGGAAGGTCAAACTCTTGCGTGTCTAAATACAAGAAACTATTGTGTTTGTAGGATTAAGAAATCAGAAAGAGAACCACACAGTCTAGCATTCTGACTTGTACTGTGTAAGAAAGAGTGCCTTTCAGACCAGGATTTTGTATGCAATTGGGAGTGATGGTTTCAAAGTACAAACTTTTTTGCATGACAGTTTTAATGTGTTTTAATGCAAATCAGATGGATTCATTTTTAAATTTAAAAAAATGTAATGATAGTTTGATTTAGCAACATTTAAAGGAGGTCTGCCCTGTAGCAAAATTGAATAGGAAGCATCTGTAGGGCCTAATTCTAATGGAGCTCTGAGAAGCAATTTATTATGCTGTCATAACCAAGGTCACATCAGAAATTATGTCAATTCTTTCTCAAAATCTATATTATTTCTAAATAGCTTCAGACAGATCACAGGTAAAATGCAACACCAATTTACAATCAAATTAAAGAAGATAAATGGGATTGCAAATTAAATAATAGTACAAAACCTAAAATGCAGTAATCACCAACTTAAATGGAATCATTCAAATTGATTGCACAGTTTAAATACTTGAATGTAAAGTAGGAGAACAGTTGGTTTGAATAACTCAAACACAGTAATGTGAAAGATGCCTAAAACTCTATGGGTAAATTTATCAAAGTCAAAAAAGGTTTTTTGAAGGCCTAATGCTAGAAGAACAGTGTTTATTTTATTATGTCGGTATCTCCAATTTAAATTTAAAATGCGTTTTTGCCATGTGGAAAATCACGTTTTTATGCATTTTTTTTTTTACATCAAAAGTTATTTTCGATCTGTAGAAATCCGCAAAATACTTGATAAATATCCCCGAGTTGTTTTTTTTTTTTTGCATTGGCTGGGAGACTAAGCAAAATGGTGACTGATGCAGAAAACCTCCTGCACAATTTATAATGCATGTGAAAAGTTAGATGTGGGTCAAGTCAATATTATATAGCATTGTGAAGATTCAACTGATTTCTGAACATGAATGTTACTTAGAGGAAAGGTTCAAACACCAAAATTTGTAGCATTAATAAACCCCATTCGAACTGAGTGCTATACAGCAGTGGACAGCTGAACAAACCAAAAAGAAATAAATGACTGTTTTAATTACAGTATTTTGCCAGCTGGTTGGGAACAATATTTTATAAGGTGTATTGATTATGATGTGCGCATGGCAACAAGTCATTTCTACGTTAGTACAGCTAACACAATAGTTGTTTAATACAAATCTACTTTTTTTATTTCATCTTTTTTGGTAAACTAAACAGAAAGTAAATATAAATATGGTTTATATTAATTTTAAAGAAATAATAATACATGCAACAGAATAAGCATATTTGCATGTAAATTATTACACAACAGCAAAAGCAACACATACTGTGCTTCTGTGTACATCCTGGTTGAGAGGGACATCTTTATGAAGACGATTGTCAATTAAAAAAGCAAAGAAGGAGCTACAAACACTAAAAAATGCATGACATGTAGAATCTACAGAAGGGATTATATCTGGAAGCTGAGGATAAGGTTATATATAGAGGTTAGGGGAGGGGTTATATGAAAGAGTTTAAAAGGAGTTATAAAGGGGGTGTATGGAGAGGATAAAGAAGGAATTAGTGTCAGAAGAATTCAGTAGGTTTTAAAGGAACATGTCAACATAAATGCAAGATGTAAAACAAAAAACTAGTCAGGTGACAAATTAAACTATTTTACTCAGAAGAAAATGTGAGTTTGACAGAGTTGAAAGACATGGTAAATTATTATCTGTAATTGTTACAAATAATTCTATGAAATTAGAAGTATCTTTTATGAGGCAAAGAAATTATTTTATTAAAAATAAATTAATGGACTCCTTTCAGTCCATAAAGCATGATAAAATACATGTACTGTAATTAAGATTTTCTGCTATAATAAATGTTTCCCATATTTCTGTCAACTGGCCACACAGAACTTTGCCTACCTTCTGATTTACATTGCTAGGGAACATTATTTATATGTGGTAAATGTATAAAATCAAATAGTTGTTGTTAAGCTTTCTGTTCTGTGTATGGAGATGGACCTTGTTGTTGACCATTACGTTCTCCTATCCTTATATAAAGCAGTCAGATTCTTAATTTTGTGTTATGCTGAATATAGGCAATCTTCACTAAGTGCATATTATGATCATTCAGACAGCAGTACAAAGATATTGGTTCACAGGCCTGAGCTTTGAAGTGGAAGGGTGTTGCAGTGCAGAAAATAAATTGTAAAGGAGAGGTTTGGTGGGCCTGATTGTGATAACAAACAATAAGGACATTCTAGTACCCACTTTTGCCTTTGATTTTTTTAAATTAAGGGACTACTTTATTTTACAACCCTAATTTCAGAAAGTCCTAGCATATTGCCCTCTGTCTCTGGCATCAAATTAAGTCCACTTCCAGTTTGCCCACTGCCATATTTTATAGATGAGAAGTGTCTGTCTAGGCTCTGTTGACAGTGCCTTTTACACCACTTTTGATTTATTGCGATGTTCTGCAATGTCTTGTGATTGTTGCTGCAAATAAAATCATGTTCCTTATTGTTGGAGTTGTTGGAGAGGAAGGCTTTTTCATAACTGAAAGAATACACACTCCTGGAAAATACAGGAGACTTAGGGTTTGCAGACTGGCAAATGTATGCACCTGCTGGATTTCATGTGTCTGTGCTAGCTCTTAGTATGGGAGAGATTTCTCCTCAGCGACTCCCTGCCTATGAAGCTCAGCCAGCACATTGTCCAGATAGTTAGGGTCTGGGTACCCATGGCCTGTTAGGTTGGACCCAAACTCTGTCTTGTGGTGAATCTCATTCCAAACAACCGTATTGGACTCCCCTGTTGTGCTGGAGGTACCAATAGCAAATATTAATCGCCGTTCCCAAGCTGCCAACAACAGTCTTAATACCTGGAAGAGAAATTATTCTAGTTTACAATTTGTAGTTTTGCAGTTCACTTAAGCAGAGTTTCTTTAATATGCCATCTTTTTGCTTTAATTGTGCATGTTCCATTCTCAAAACATGCCAAAAATTTTCTCAGAAATGTCATGATTTTTCCTAAGAAACAGTACTTATAAGAATTATTATGTGCATGTCAATCAACCACACTATAATATTCTAATGGCTGTTTTTCACTTGTTAGTCAGGTACAGCATACATATGTGGCTTCAGGGTTGTTGCTAAGGAAACCCTGGTCTTTACCCTTAACCCCTCATAAGGGGGTATGGACTTTGTTGCAAAGGGAACCGAAAAATCATGGCCCTCAGGTTACCCCTCCCTCCACTGGAGGTATCTGATGGAGTCACAGATGTAGGCAGGTATGCAGCAGGCGCAGGAGTAGAAGCAAATGGAAAGGCAGAATGACAAGGAGACCACAAGGGTATATTAGTGGAGCACCAGGAAAAGTGGGAAGATGGCCACAGACAAAAAGAGCAGGTCACTCCAACAGGATACAGGGCATTGGCTGCCTGAGCAAAGTGATTTTTAAATTCAGCACTGCGTGCCTATGCAGCAGGGATAACGGTAGCAAATACCTTTACTAGGCAACAAACAGTACATGCTGAGCTGACAGAGACCTCAGCATGACTTGCAAGCTGGGAGTAAAACGCTGGATCATGACAGAATCTTTATGATTTGTTTTTTTCTCTTTATGACTTTTGGAGACTTACAGCATTTATGAAGACTTTAATGTGATAAAAAAAAGCAAAAATAATAAATAATCTGGCTCAGCCAGAGGGTACCACAGATAGAAAATTAATAGCAGCTGGTACCATTTTAAATATCTAACTCTCATTTTGGGCCTGTGCCTGTGTGCAGGGGTGATTTTAGCTATGGGCGAGGTGGGTGACTGCCCCGGGGCGCAATCTATTTGAGGGGCACTGTTGCCCACATCACCCATAGCTAAACTCACCTCCTCCTGCTGTGGGCTGAGTTATAGCCTTCCACCTCCTTTATCCAATAATTGTGACTTTATAGTTGTATATAACTACCTACAATGAACAGAAAATACAGAAAAAAGGGTTTTATGCTGCAACCCAATCAGATTTTATTTTGTTAACTTTTGAATGGGTTGTCCTTGATGATATTGCCATTTCACTCTTTTATACTGACAGTAAACTAACTCACTTAGCTTTTTTACTTTACTTACCTAAACAGTGTATACCCATCATAGTTAAGTGTTTAACTGAATACATCTTTTACTCAGACTTTAATAGCTGCATTAAATTAGGAAATAAGTCATGTGAAAGGCCCCATTGCTTAGCTGCTTTATTTCTTTTAAAGCTTGCATAAGAAGAGTCCTTTATACTCCATATTTTCATTGACAGGAGCAGTAATGGAGCCTGTCAACTAACACTTAGAACAGCAGTTCTCAACCCAGTCAGGGGACAAATGACAACTTGCCAGGGGTCGCCTAAGACCATCAGAATCGAATTCTCAAACAGCCAATCGCCATAGTAAATCCATGACTGCGACAATATTCCCATATTAAAGTTGCAACTGGAACAATAGAAATCTGTTGTGACCGAAAATTTGTTATTGGTGGTGCCAAATCACAGGGAATTGTACTAAAAAGGATCACAACAATAAAAAGGTTGAGAACCACTGACTTAGAAGGTAAAGGACAATGTGCTTCCTGTGCTATGAGAAATCTACTTCCCAGCACATTTTTTCCAGAAGATTCTCTCCCACTCACTAGTAAACATTACATTAAAGCAAGAAATTATTCTAGTGGCTATCATATATCAAAATAAATAAAAAGAACATCAAGGGGCTAAAACTGGGACCTCTTTTCCTCATAGCATTCTGTTTATGTTCACCCATTTCACTTTCAAATTTTTGTTCCATTTTACCTTACTTCTTGATAATAATCTCCTACCTTTCTTCCTTTGTCATTATCAGGAAGATAGCAGTGACGTGGAAATCCTCTAGCTGTGAATTTTCTCCCAGGGTTGGGATGTTCAGGCCCCTAAAATAGTAAGAATTTTTTTAAGGCAAATATGCTATCAAATTATACAAAAAATGAAGAAAAAATATCAGAAAATAATACAACAGCTAAGACCAGATTCTTAAGAAAAAAAACAATCCAGCCTTCAACAAAATAAATGAAACAATATTCCCATAATGAAGTCTCAACTGTGACAGTAACAATCTACTGGGACCATCTTTAGCTGGCAAATTCACACCTTTATGTAAAAATGCAGACTTTAGCTAATAACCCCCTTAAAGATCAATACAAACTGAAACATTCCTTTGATGCCTTTCACAAGAAAATCATCAGAGTGAAACATATGAATGCGACTGTTGGATTATGCTAACAGTGTAACAATAAAACACCAATTTCACAAAGAATACTGCTCTCTTAAAAGTGAGAAATGAGCATTTCACAATCCATTTGTGCAATCCAAATAAATCCAGGCTGTTCACCGTGTTATATCAAATGGAAATCTCCATTTTATTGTGGAGCAAGTACACCTGAGAAAGGAAGGCGATTGCCCCTGAAATGTGTAAACTTGTTCTGCAATAAATTGGGGATTTCCATTTGATATAACATGGTGAACAGCCTGGATTTATTTGCATTGCACAAGTTGTTTTGGGTCAGCTGGAGCCCTTCCTAGCTAGCTCCTGGATAAAGCAAAGAAGAATGTACCATGACTGTTTAACTGTTTTATTTCACATCCATTTGAACTGTGAAAAATAAATTAACATTCTCTCTATTTCACCCACATATTAGAAACACAGATGGTACCTGCATGCCACTGGGAATGTCATAAACAATGCGTATGGTTTTACACTCTTGGTAGCCTGGCAGAGAGTGAGGGATGACATGGAATTCCATCTTCCCAGGGGGCTGTGTTCCTGTCTTCTCTCCATAAATAGCTTTACATGTTGGGCATTGCAAGCTACCATCCTGGCAGAAATAAATATAATATACATGTATATATTATACATGTTTTTATGAGGAAGCAAGGTTGATCACACACTCTAATTGTGTCAAAACTAACCATTTGAAACACCAGTAAGTTATCACTTGCACTTAGAATTAGAAGTGGCCTATTTACTTGACCCACATTTATAAAACTGTTTAGACATGTATATGCATACAATTAAAATTATTTTATCCAGTAAAGCAAACATATACAAGTAATCGTGTCCACTGCATGGAAACAGCCTAAATCAGAATTTAACAAAAGGTAATGCAATCCTTGTGTATCCCTACTCACATATAAATGTAGAACCAGTAAATCCAAGCTAATATTGTGCATAATTAAACCCACAAAACATTAAAGGGGAACTATAGTCAAATTACATCTTTATATATGTAATACTATACTTTAGTGAGAAGTGTTTCTCCTCAGTAGTTGTTTTACGTGACGCAGAATGATTGGGTAGGCAGCACTGCTAAACTCCTGCACCAGCAAATGTGTGTGTACTGGCCAGTTTTCCATTATAAGGTATCCTCCCCCAGACATTTTTGCCCTACTTACTACTTAGCACATGTGCACAAGTTAGCTTTCCCTCTGTAATCTCCTGCATTCCAAGCTTAATTTATGCGGCCAAAAGATCAGCACACTAGTTAACCATTAGCAGTCAGGCAGCTTAAATTTCTCATGTTGCCTTGACTTGCAGGACAGAAAGAGGAGTGGGAGCGGGGGAGGAAAATGTCAGCTCTCAGGAAATCTAATTAAGGGAAGCTAACTGCAAGTATTATTTATTCCCTAAATGTTTTTTTAACTATTTGTGTCAGCAAATGGCTTAGCATAAAGGAGTTTTATATGTATATGTGCAATAACTGTATATCAGCAATACAGTGCCCCTTTAAAGTGATGGGGACATAGGGTGGCAGTTCAATAGGTCTTGAGATTGGAGTGTCCCCATAGAGTGAGAAGCACTCAGGCTGGTTTTGTCCCAGATGCTAAAACAGAACTCCTCTGATTAACTTCCATGAGTTTGAATGCCCACATATATGCCAGAAAGTGGTAAGATCTGCTCTTGCTCCTTGGTTGTTAATGGAAAGGTAACTATGCACAAGAAGTACTTTGTCCTGCATGAAGTGAAACTGTGTTATTAAGTTTGCAAGTGTGTATTCCTGTTGGAGTGCTGTTGTATCAGCACTATAGTGCCCCTTTAAGGGGATTATTTCATTATTACATAATGGGCATCTCACCTTATTTCCATTATTATACATGGCTACGAGGCACAATACATGATACATATGATTACACTTCCCCAGCTTTCCGACTAGTTCAGCTCGTACTCCTCTGTGACTGAGGACACCCTCGTAGCCTGATGCAGTGACCAAACGTTCCATACAGATGGTGCAGTCCTATATTATTAAAAGGAGCAAAATGTCATTCATTAAACTATCATTAAATCATCACATTATTTAGGATCACCTTCAACCCTCTGTGATGTATAAACAACAAATTAAAAGGCTTCTCAGTTCTACACCATAAAACAAATCTGCCAACAGGGAGATACCCAGGATGCTGCTGTAAGTTGTCCTAGCCTGCTCAGAATATCAAAAGGTCCTAGGTAGCTAGTTGCTTGGAGAATTCTGTCTGTATGACTGAATCCTAAATTATAAATATTTCAGCATGTGGTATGTGGTTTAAAGTAACCAGTGGACCTTGGTTTGATTTAAACATCTGAAACATTTCTAATGGCAAATGGCTTCTGGTGCTGACCAATGCAACTGAAAAAAATATAACAAGGCAATTTGAAGTACAACTCTCTTGGGCGTAAAACTAACAGTCAATTTGGGGGCCCATTAGAGAGATGGCTAGGGAGGGCAATGATTACTGATGATAGCCCTGACATCCTATTACATTCTAAAAGGCTGATATAGTCGATAAACAAAGCTAGAAATGCACAGTGTGGTACAGCCAAGTGTGAATTTATTAAACATTCACAGCGGAGTGCAGTTTAAAGGGATTTATTGAATACATACCTAGATGTACTACAGTGTGTGCAGTTTAATATAATCTTAAACTGTCATGAGATCTTCTAACAATGCTTGGGTACTGTATAAGCACATAGCATTACACGTGGATCAGTGAGTGGAGAGAGTGAATGCATTAGCCTGACAGACACCTGTGCATACCACATTATATATATATATATATATATATATATATATATATATATATATATATATATATATATAATATATATACATATATATACTGAGAGTTTTTCTACTCTCAGATCCCTGAAATTTTTTTTCCAGGCTTGATTTGTATTGTCCCGGTCTTCAACTGGCCCTTCCTTATCATGTCACAAAACAATTTTGTTTGTTACATACCTCATCAGGGGGCGATTTCACTTTCTGTATGTATCTGCGCACCACCTCTTCTGGGTTCTTACCTGTTAGAGGCAAGGACAACCCATCTTTAAAATGATCACCACAAACTAAAGAAAGCAGTACTAACATTAAAACAATTGGTATATAAAATATATATATTTGCTGATTGCTTTCCAGCTCTATCTGAAACAATGTGCAAATCAATCCTAAACTAACGCTAGTCTATCTATTGCTACATTTTTGTAAAGGTCCAAAAACAATTTGTAATCTGGCTATAAGTGTCTGTATGGAGTTACAGCATACTGTAAAATTGGTGAAATACTACAGACTGCACTAAGAATTGCCTCTTCATTCATCTCTATGCAAATGCATGAGGCATTTAAATATCAATTCAACATAGTTTCACTTAACAAAAAATATCTGTTCACATTAGAATTGTGATTTTCATGCTGTCAGAATAACCTAAATAAAGCTGTTCACTTTGTGGTGGTTTGCAGAGTTTGCTGGGCAGTTTGCACAATCCCTATGAGAAGTTGCACACTAGGCAGTTTACACTTAGCAGTAAACACAATAAAACAAACTGACAAACCACCGCCATCTATTTTAATGGATTAATTTTCCAGGCATGGTTAACCATGCAGAAATATGGCACAAACATTTTATGGCAGTGTGCCACATCTGTAAAAGTAGCCGGGTATTTTGTTGCAGTCGCCTATTAAACTTAGTGGGACCTGGTTTGTTAGCATTTTATACATCTTTTTTTTTTCTGCATCAAGTATGCCTTTGCCTTAAATGTGAAAGGCAGGAGAAACATAACAAAATTCCCTACTACAGCAGAAATGAACCATAAATACATCTATTATCAAGGTACTTGTTAGCTGCAGCCATGATATGCTTGCTGCTTATGTTACTCCTCTCAGATACCCAGTCCCCTGTCAGATTAATTTTAGCTAATATAATCAAGTCTGGAAGTCAATTGAAAATAATTTAGAAATATTAAAGTTTTATTCTACAATGTTGGCACTGAAATGTAATAACGTGTTCCAATCAAATGTGCAGTTAGGGGACCTAGAGGTTTGTGCTTCAGGTTATTTATAGGAAAATATGTGATGTAACAAAGCACTGGTAAATGCATGCAAGATACCATGATGAGCAGTGAGGGAAAAAAAAGAGTAGAGCAGTTCTGTATTTACAGCCATAAAAAGTGGTATTATTATATTTAGCAGAAAAATTCAAGGGTAAATCCACCATGTTGGACCTAGGCCGCATTTTCTGTGTAAGCCATCCAAAGGCACACATTTGGCGACAATCATTTTCCCACAAATCCCTAACCTTTACCATTTACAAAAAATAAATTATACATTGGCTGCTGTATGTGTCATGATCTGCATGAAAATGTATTTGTGGGTGGCGACTACAACAAAACCCAGGATATCTGCAGACATCCCAGTTAACAGCCAGGCAAGTACCTGCAAAGGATGTAAAGGATATAATGGAAATGGCCACATAAGTTTCTGGGTTCCCACTTGGAACAAAGAATAAGCTTTTCCATCAGAGAAGAGGGAAACTGTATGAAGTGGTCTTTCCACCATATAACATTTATGGTATGATGGATTTGGGTGAAATGAGGGGACAAAATTAACAGATTGGTGACATATGGTTGGGTGGCATGAAAAAACATGACAATATCTTTAATGTACATTTAAAAGATAATAATGTAAAAAAAAATAACATTTCATACAAAAAAAATGATTGGACCACTGCAAAAGCCATAGAAAAATGTTTTATAGACAGATTTAAGACTAAACTAAGTATTAAATTGGACCCATCTTCTGAGCAACTGCAAACAGAATAAAAAGTTATAAATTCTAAGACTAGAATCCATGAGAAAACCTTAAAGCCTCATTCAGACTACTAAGTTATCTGTAACTATTGTGCAGTTGCTGCACATACTACAGCAGTGATGGCCAAGCTTTTGAGCATGGTGTGCCAAAATTCATCAAAAAAGAGCATATCTCCGGTGGTGTGTTACATCTAGAAAAATCCAGAATTTTTTGAAAGCGGGGCCACTCTCCTACTGAGCTCACAGCATGAATTTATCATATGATGATGTGTCAGCAAAAAATGTCTTGGTGTTGTCACCTCTGAAACACATGTCATAGGTTAGCCATCACTGTACTACAGTGTATAACTGTAAAAAATTGTGGTATGAAAGAGAGATGATTTCACTGTGTCACTAGTCAGATAAGATTGTAAAGAAAATTATGTCAAATTGCATTTGACAAAACATAAGAAAATTGCAGTCAGGCAATTCCTTTGTGACTCCAAAGAGGAGAGAGGCAATGCAAGCTTCAAACCTACTATGCCGCACAATGCAAGAAACGACATCCAAAGCTGTTTGCATCTTTCCTATGGGAATCTACTGCTTAGTGAATAAGGAGAAGTGAATTTGTGACTATTGGGGCCTGGTGACCTGAAATAATGCAATTTCAACTCGACAGTTGAATTTGGGCTTTCATGAATAAGCCCCGTAATGTGCTTGCATTTAATTATACTGACTCGACAAAATTGTAGTTTCAATGAGGCCTAAAGCAAAATAAATAAATAAAGAAGGCAATCTTCAGCCAGTCTCCTTGGATAGGTCAGTACCACAAGAGTTATATATATTGGGCCTCACTGACTAAAGAGTGAATTCATCTCGCTACAATTCGAGTTGCATCATCAAAATAGAAGCAAAGTTTTGCAGCGTGAGGTAAATTTGACAATGGATGGGCAGTGACATCAGTCTCATCATATCCCACTAACTTTATTCTGTGAATATTTTATCTATTTCTATGTCACCTTCTCCCTAGGTCATGTTGTCACGTAGTCACAGTCGCCACTGTGACTTTTCAATGAATAGTCGCTTTACGCAACACTGGAGCCCTGTCATGACAAAGTCAAAAAGGTGAATTCGGAGCAGTACACCTAGTTGTATTCACTCCTTCGACACATTCCACACCTTAGTCAATAGTAGAAGTACCTGTGCATGAGCTTGCAAAATGATTTGTAGAGCTCTGTAAGTTTGCGATTATAGTAAACAACCAAATTGGTCACATATTTGCCACTTTGCTCAATAAGTGCACATGGGGAAACAGCGAATAAATGTGAATTCATAGCTCAAAGCGACTACTCAGACTTTAGTCAATGAGGCCCTCAGTGTATCCTGGCAGACTTCTACACTCTTTTGATCCAGATATTCTCCAAACCCCCTACATTAATCACTTGCAATCCATAGTAAGCTGCTTAATAGCTGAGTCTTTGCTTCAGTGTAGGGCAGCGTTGCATTAATTGCCTTTTTCTCTCTAGTATTACAGTTGCTAGGAACTCTTAAATATGGGACATATATGCAGTGCTCCAGAATGATATTGTGACTAAAATTCAACACATCTTCCATGTCATTTTTTCTATTATTTATAAAACTTAGCTGTTTTATTTTGTTTGTTTGTTTGTTTGTTTTTTGGTCCTAATTTATCATGTTTTTTATTAATTATCATAAAAAGGTTTCAGCTGTTTTACTATAACTGAATTAATAAGAAAGATGGGTACTGCAGTGATAAGTGATTTGGACAAACTGTTCATTGTTTAAGACAAGCTTTTAAGAGATATTCTCTCTTCATTGTGTCACAGTAGTACTTAACACATATTATTACTATAGTGATGATGATGATTTATCCATTCAGTCGAGGCCAACTTTCGGTCAACATGTATTACTATAGTGCCCATCTTTCCATCAAAAGGCTTTGTCATGTTTTATTTCTTTCTGCCTTGTTTGTATCCCTTACTCTGCATTGCATATTGGCATTTACACATTAATCATTATAACAATGGGGCCATTTTCCAAATTATTTTTGGTTTGGCTTATCAGTCTGTTCATTTCCAGTTTCTCAGAAAATTCACAAACGATAGAATCCATTCAAAAATGCTTCCGTTTCATCAAAAAAAATTAAATTACATGGATGTTTTATAAAACAGCAGTACTCCAAAATATTAATGGAAAAAAGGCAAAAATAAATTCCAAGGTTAAAAACATTTGCACACCACAGTCTCATTAATAGCACAGTGTATCCTTTTCTAATGTCACTATCCCTAAACTTTAAAACATATTTCCATACTCTTTTTCAAGTGCTTCTTCTTGGTTTTCCGGCAGATTCCACTAATGCCACTGACAGGTTTAATGTCTTCCTTGCTTACAGGAGGTGGATGCAGAATAGGTTTTGGGGCTCTGGTGAGGCAGACAGGCAATCCAGCTGCGCACATCAAAATACCAGTCATTCCTAAGGGGAACAAAATGGTGCAGTTAATAACATAATAAAACAAAGCAAACAAAAGCCAGAAAGAAACACTGTAGTTTTTATTGTTACTGCTATGATGCAAGATACAAGCACAGACATAATTAAACTAGTGAGAAATAGTTTCTAGTGGGTCCTCAAATATTCTGGTCCAATGATACACTACAAACTTATTGAATGAAGAAATTCACAGACCTTTAATCCCAATTCTACAGTTGGCTCTCTAGAATGTGTTGCACTACAATTTCCAGTATCCTACTGTATTTAATAAGCCCTATTGCATTCAGCAAGATTGCTGAATTCAGTAAACTGTCACGTAAACATAATTATATCTACAATCGATACAGTGGCTGGGTACCTATATACCAAACTGGAAATAAACACACATCAACACTCCAGATAAAATATGTTTAAAAGTTCTGAAAATAAATATCTGGTATGTCATTAGATTTTTCTCTTGGAGTCACTGATTCTTGCAGAGATCTGTAGATTTCCTGTGTAGTATATAGCTACTGTATCAATTTGGATTATTGATTCTTGTTGCTGTGTATTTGTTTATCTGTAGGTGACTGAAGACATTTTGTAACTGTTCCATAAGCAACACCCATCTAGTCAGTATCAAAGCCCTGAACATTACATGAAGCATAAAGATAACCTGAAACACACAACCCTAAAAACTTAAAATAAAACTACATTTAATTCTATAAAAGATTACACGTCCAATTGCAAGCTTAAATTAGTCTTTAATTGAAATATAAACAAAGACAGGTATATTTGTTATATAGCCTATTACTTGCCCCATATCTAAAGGTATTTTCTTTCTCATATAATTTGGTAAGTACCGGTAGAAGCTCCAAAATAGAAATATCTTTTTGTACTTCTATGACACAGCTCCACAATATTTTCATAAATACCATATTGTATGAGAACAGCACAGTAGTACAGATGAGCATTGGATTTACATCTCCTATAAACACCCAAGTGAACTGAGGAGTACTTCTCCTTTACTTACCTGCCAATGCTGGGTGTACAGGTCCTGTCCCATTTAGGTTTTTCACAGGGAGAGCTGGAACACTGTAGAAAAATACACCATGAGTATAAAAGAGAATATGGAGGAACCTAGATCAAATAGATACAGTTTAAGTTACCAGTTAATATTGTAGCTTCAATTGCTAGATTCCTGCACAGCAATCAGTGTTTGAAATCTTATAATCAAAGGATCAGTAATCAAGTCTAGCTTTTTTAAAGGACATGCACATTTTTTACAAACATTTACATATACAGATAAAATAAAAATTGCTTATATCTTGTAGTGCAATTGTTACATTAAACTATCCTTTAATTCTACTTCCACTCACCTTCCCCGAAGTGTTATCTTCATGCCGTATCAAATAAAATAATCAATATACAGAATATGCTCTGTATGTTCGACAGATGACAGGAAAATGTCTGTAACTAGCACTCACTTGTGTGATTTATACCTCTGTGTACTCCCCTCGCCCCCTCGCTGTGACATCATGCAATGCGTAAAGGGATCTTCCTAACAAAGACACCACCTGCTCACCCCATTGATAAACAAGGATTATTGGAGATTAAAAGCTAAAGGATGGGTCCCAGACACGTAAAGGATACAAGCAACTATTAATATCCCCACACGTAGAGACAAATGATGGAAACTACTCTGCGGGTCAGAAGTCAGGAAATTAGACCCACCATATTGTCTGCTAATATTGGTCAATATGAAGCTGAACACACTCAATTAATCTTTGCCATAAGGGGTTTACATTTGATCATGATGCCAACAACAAAAGGAAACAAAATAACCAAGTAAGAGATTTGTATAGAACTAATAATAGGTTTTATCCTATGTCCCTTCACTCTTCTATGGTCAAGTAGTGATAGAATGTTATGCGATACTGGCACACAAAAGTGACCAAATTCTATAACATTGTGAATATCGGGATGCACAGCATAGATCATTTTAACCTCATATAGAAAGCTCCGACAGTGACAGTAATTATGCCACACTACACAAGAGACAGCTACTGATATGTTCAATTCACTTTTGATGAATAATCTGCCAAATTGGCAGCATATCATTGATGGAAAATGATATACACAGAAGGATGGCAGTGTGCATGTTTGTGTATAAATGAAATAAAAGCAATGGGAGAGCTAGTGGGAAGGAATGCACACTGTATTCTGCACAATGTATATTCCTAAAAAAAATGTGAGCAGTGTAGTTAAATGTGTGCAGTGCTATAATCCATTTGTGGTAGCAAGCATTATCTATCTATCTATCTATCTATATATATATAGTAGGGATTTCATTCACTTGCTGCAGTAGTCTTTTCCAATAAATGAATTTCCAACCGGTTTCTCTCTTAGGAAATAGTGTTTATTTACAGAAAGTCCAAAAACGAAACAGAAATTCAGCCTGGCTTGGCAAAGTAATAACATCAAACAAAATAGCAGGGAGGTACAGAGTTTTCTTTCCAAAGTAACTTTCTCCCACAAACATGAACCTCTTAGCCCATAAACCTGACTCCACGGAGTCCCAGTGGTCTTTTCACTAACGACACTTTAGTACCGCTAAACACACACACAGAGAAACCTTCTCTGTCTTTCTCTCTCTCACACTGAGAGAGACCCAGGGCTCCTTCCTAGCTAACTAGTGTTTCTTTTACCTACTAGCACACAGGTGCACTTAATTAGTCAAAACCTGTGATGGAGCATAGGAGTGGCCATCCCACCCAATCTCTGCAGCCACTCCCAAACCCTGGGCCCAAATCCAGTTTAAAGAAACCACTGACAGTTTAACCCTGTCAGTCTCTAGTATTCCCAGGGTTTTTATGCCAGTGTTTAACAGGAGTTTACATGGCACATACACTCCATCCCTAAACTTCACACAGACCTGTTTACAATATATATATATATATATTTGTGTATATATATATATATATATATATATATATATATATACACAGTAGTACCTTGCGATACGAGTTTAATTTGTTCTGTGACCGAGTTATCTGTGACCAAATTATCCCCATTTAAAATAACAGAAATGGAATTAATCCGATCCGGCCCCATCGGCTCATATCTCAAATTTCAGCTCATATCTCAAACCAGAAATTGGTCCAAGTTGCAACTCGTATCTCAAGAAATTCGTATGTTGAGCAGCTTGTATCTCGAGTTACTACTGTATATAAAATCTCTAAACTAGGGCTTTACATTTGCTTGCCTGTGGTCATCAATTATCAAGCTTCATACTCTATAAGGAGAGGTTAGACAGATCTAAAGCATTATTACAACATTATTTTTTTTTTTGCATTTATACTTTCAATACCAGAACTCCCCATAGACTGAATGAGCAGTTTTCTTGCTTTTTTAGACAGGTAATAAGTCCTTCCTTGTATATTTTATAAGTTTGTGGTTATTTTTTTGTAACTCGCCTGGGAACATTGTCCTACATTTACCCGATATACACAGCTGGCACCACTATGTTAAACGTTCCTACTAAAACAACTTACTTAGGGGGGGAATTTACCATAGTGCGAAGGGAGGTCCGGATCCTTCGCCTCACTTCGCACAGACTGTTATGCACTCGCTGATGTCCTGCATGCGGACATCAGCGAATGCTTTAAAGGGATTCCAGTCTCGGCAAAGCGACTCGGGTGCTCTCGCCAAAACTGGAATCCCTTTAAAGAGTTCGCTGATGTCCGCGTGCAGGACATCAGCGAGCGCATAACAGTCTGTGCAAAGTGAGCCGAATGATCCGGACCTCACTTCGCACTATGGTGAATACCTCATTCCCCCCCCGCTGACATCTATAAAACTTTTAGTTATGTCTGCGTGTCTGTGTTAGGTGGCAATTCAAAGGGAAGTGATTTAGGCAATGATTTTTGCACATTAGCTTACCAATCATTGGCTTTGCTTAAAAGTCAGTTATACTTTAAACTGCCTATCTCCACTCTCCAAGAATCCCAGTAACAAAGCAATGTGCCTATTATCAAGTTACAATGCAACATTCCCAACACCCATGAATGATACAATGCATGTAGCCCCGTCGGTACCTTTATTACAATGTAATGCAAAAAATAATCAACTAACATTTAGGGCCTTATCGACTAAAGGCAGAATAGTCGTGTATAACTATGAATTTGCATTTAATCTCTATTTCCCCATGTTCGCTTATTGAGCAAACTCTACAGTGTGCTGAATACATGTCTAATTTGGCCAACTATGATAGTTGTATAGTTGTGGACTTATGCATGGACGAAATTTATTAAACTCGGAAAAGCCGTTTGCACTTTTCCGAGTTTAATTACTCGGGAGAATGCTTTGAAGTTTCTCCCGGTAAGTATCACTAGATTTGCCTTGTGCGATACTTGCCGTGACAAACTTTTAAAATTAAATATATCTTAAATATATCTTTAAGGGAGTGTAAAACCTCACACCCTTTAATAACCCCGGAACAATGCTGGCATTTAGAACAGGGAAATGCTCCCCGCTTAGACCCTTTGAGGCAGAACAGAACTACTTTAGTGGATATATATACCTATTGATTACTTTATCACCAACACTAACCCCACGCTTAAAAGTGAATTCAGGGGGTAGATGGTAAAGTTTACCATATACAGGGTCCTTCTGTAGAATTACCCAATTGCGTTATATAGTTTTGCGAAAAGCCCCTGATTTCTGATTCTACCTACAAACAAATGATATTCGATTATTCCCACCCTAGGGCCAACTGTGTAATAATGCAATCACACGCGTATTGTGTGTGTGTAAAGTATAGCTGTACAGTATAGCTACCTTTCCATGTATATATTTAATTAAAAAAAAGTTTCTCACGGCAAGTATCGCACGAGACAAACTCGGAAATGGCTTTTCCGAGTTTAATAAATTTCCCCCAGGAATTCACATCTATATGCATGATTTTGCATGACTTTGCATCCTACCTCTATACAACTGACTTTACACACACAATATGCGTTTTTTTGTCCCTACCTCATACCCGGCCCGGCTCAGCGTGCTGTAAAGCTCACTGTTACAGCGCTTCTCACTTCCTCCCCCACCGCTTACTGATGATGTCTGATAACATCATTAGTATGCGCTGGGGGAGGGAGAGAGAAGCGCTGTAACATTGAGCTTTACAGCACACTGAGCCGGGCCAGGTACGAGGTAGCGGTAGGGAAAAGGAGGGGGACAAGCACCATGATTGCGCCCCCTTCCTGAAGCTGCCTCTACTGTTAGTGCCAGCCCGGCAATGGGGGCCAGGTAAATGGCCTCAGGGGCCGTAGTTTGGGGACCCCTGGTCTTAAACATGCCATTTTGAACTGTTTTTTTAAACTTTGAATCATTTAATATGACACATACAGTATATTCTGACTGCAGTTGCTACATTGTAGAATAAAAGAAAGCTTTTGGCTTTTCCAGCGAGTACTCTGATTATACCCTTTAATAAGGTATTAGAGTCCGGGCATTAATATGTGGGATAAGCAAAAATAAGAAGCACTCAGGCACAAAGACTGACCAAAGATCTCTTGTTTTCAAATGTGGGGCTAGGTTGTAAAGATAGAAGGATAGTCAAATTAAAAATGGCAGCTTTTTATGTGGAGATTATCAGTAACACAGAAAGAAGTCCTGAAAAAAATGGGTCAGACAGGGAAGTAGCAGATAATAAGGTCAGAGAAATACATCTTTTCAGACATCTAAGGAGACAATAACAATTATTTAAAAAAAATAAAGGTCAGATTGCAAATTGTATTACCAGACCACTATGTAATGCAGCACATATAATAATAATAGTTTACAGAATAAGAGCAGGTACTAACATCTGTTTTCTTGTAATAATAAAAAATACCTCTGTCCGGTTAGATGGTCAGCATAAATAAAATCTAGGTTAGTACAGGAAGACTGACAAATTGAGAGCAGGAAAAATCTCCACTTTATGTCAAACGATGTGTAGTTTTAAACACATCTCTTCAGATAACAATGGGCACAATAACAATTAATTCAAAAGCTACACAAACACAAATATTTGGGCAAAATTTATTAAAGTCGGAAAAGCCGTTTGCGCTTTTCCAAATTTAATAACTCAGGAGAACACTTTGAAGTTTCTCCCAGTAAGTATCATGAAATTTGACTCGTGCGATACTTGCTGTGAAAAACTTTTTTTATTGGATATATACATGGAAAGGTAGCTATACTGTATGGCTACCTTTCCATGTATATATTTAATTTAAAAAAGTTTGTCAAAGCTGAAAAGGTTTTTCCGACTTTAATAAATTTCACCTAAAGAATCAAAAAGTCCATTTCAACCTTTATGATTTGTTTTGCTGTGTTTCAACATCTTTTTTCAATGATTTAAATATGTATACTCTGTTACATACAGTAGTTGACTCTTCCCAGTATTGTAAGCAGCCACATGATGCCCAGTATGTAGAATGCTATAGGGCTGGGCCTTTACCTGCATTTCTCCTGAAGAAAATACCACATCCCCTTGGAAAACTTTTTGGGGGTTATTCAGACAATCGCATATATATGTGAATTACCAACTTTTGCATATTCAGCAAACTCTGCAATGAGAATTTGCATCCAATTCACCATCTAACATTGGTATCAGCCTTCTGCACATCTGTGCATTACACAACTTTTGCCTATTTACAAACTTTTGCCTATTTATGACGTTCATTTTGTTACCAAGGAAATTTGCGTCCGTTGAACCAACGGACGTAAATTTGCTTCTTCATTATGTGGGAATCCTCTGCTTAGTGAATAAAGAGGAATGAATTAATAACTCTGTTAGGAGGATTACTTACCAGATCCACTCACTCCCCCGCTGGTCCTCTTGCGGCGCTGGGCGTGCCGCCTCTCAATAGGCGATCGTGCCGCGTGTGTGCACGCTGAAGGCATGCGGACGCACATCGCGGTTGCATGCCTATAACACGACTCGTCGCAGTCATGTGAAAGGCTCCTTCTCTATCTAAGGAGCCTGTCGGCAAATGCCGGTGCCTGATTATACAGTAGTGCTCCTGGGTATTACCATTCGTTATTATAAGTCTTGTTCCTGTTACTGACCCTGTCAATGTTTGACCATCCCTGTTTGATGCCTTCCCTGACCTTGTGCCTGGAATCTGACTATCCCTGTTTGCTGCCTACCCTAACCTTGTGCCTGGAAATGACCGTGCTCTCCTGTTCAGCCCAAGGGGTCACTACCTGGGTTAACCTACCACTAAGCCTTAACCTCCTTGCAGGGGCTTTAGGTGAACAACAGGTTAGCTTTAGATTCCGTGCCCCTGGGACTGTAGGTTTAAGTCAGTTGTGCTGCTACCTCCTTCTCCTTAATTTGCCGCCAAACTTTCAAAAAATAGCCACCCAAAGTGACAAGAATTAACTTGCATCTATAGGACAATTTGAACGTTGATAAATAAGCACCATTGGATCCCTTCTAACTGATTCAGACTGCATACAGCAAGTCAACACAAAGACTATTTTAATCACAATGCTAATGCTGAAATAATTCAACTTGGCTGAGGGCAACACACAAAGCTGTCATTAAGGGCTGCCTTAAAAATTATGCTTCCTATAAAAAGAAGCAAAATAAACTAAAGCGAACACTATTAGAAGTAGGAATAAGAACATTTAAAACTGCTAAAGAGAAACAGACTTACTCAAAAGCTAAAATTTACTCTCTCTGAGATCAATTACTTTTTATTCAATATCCCAATGTACAAATGCCCTGAGATGAACTCATATTAAATGTTACAGTTACTTGAATAAACCTCACCATCGTGCTTGCTAGTATGCTGAAAGAAAATCAAACGATGACTAAACACCTTAGTATTTGAATCAAGCATGTCGCTGGAGATACAAATAAAAACGACAGCTTTTATGATTATTAAAAGTCATTACATCCAACAAATTCATTATCAGATCTGCCCCCAATTTATGTACATAATTCAACAGTAATGCCATATGAAACTTACTATTAAAAAAACAATTACTGGATGATCCAATTACTACTGAAGAACATTCTGAAGTTATTAAATGTCTGCAAGCACCAAAAATGGTAAATTGCCATTTGGATTGGAATGACAGTTATTCTTATACAGAACTTGAAAAAATGTCATCTTGTAAGTTGAATTACTGAATTTGAAACAAAATTTCTATAACTATAGACCATCTTTTTTCTGTTTAATAATTGCTCATTCCTTTCTCCCCCTAAACTCTATACCTACAATATTATGTCTACTATAATACTTACATTATAATTTTATGCCTACAGGACAAATCTAAAGCTTTCCATTGCAATATACTGTATCTCCTTTGAAACCATAGGGAAATTTATCAACATGGGCAAACTTTGCAGAGATCTAGTGACCCATAACAACCAATCAGAAGTTGGCTTTTACAATTCTAGATTCCTGATACTAACAGCTGATTTACTGTTACTAGTTTTACTAGACCTCAGAAAAGAATACCTGTTAATGAGTTACCCTGTGGATACCTTATATAATCACTATAGAATCCTTACAATTTAGGTATTAGACTTACCTCCTACCCTAGATAAACTGTCATGAATCCCAATCTCTTAAAAAAACTGTTGACTTCCAACACTGGAAAAAACAATACTTTTATGGATTAGTAGAATATTTTGGGGTTTATTCATTAAAGTGAGAATATGGCTGTCAATGTGAGTTCTCATCACTTCAGGTTGCTCCACTCCAATAGTTGTGAATTCTCTATTCCTTACTCATTACACAGAGGATTCCTATAGCGATGAAGTGAACAGTGTCAGATGCATTTTATTGCAAAATATGCCATAGTCAATGAGACAATAGAAGAGATGATATCAACCCCTTTTTTTGCCACTTTGATCTGGAAAATGTGACACAGTACATCTGCCGAATTCGCTACATCAACAGACTCCAACACCAATAGGTGAATTACCTGTGCATGTGCACATTAAGTGACCCAGATAACCCAATTTATACATATTAATGCCAAGAATACAATACCAAGAATTGCCTCATTATGCCTGCATTTTGGACAATGTTTTTTTTATGCAAGTAGCTTTTATTTTACATTGGAAGTGTGATGTATAATTGCCCTTCACGATCCTTTAGTGTTCATTTAATACTAAAAGCTTATTCATCAATTTCAATTCATATTAGAAAAAAACATTTACCTGTAACATCTATATGCAGAGGAAGGGCTTATTCAGAAACTTAATATGTACATACAGGTATTAATTCCTACAGGAAACATTGGTCAAAATGAAAGATTTTAAATTAATATTATAGAAATATTTTTGTGTATGGGTAACCATAAATCAGAAGCAATAAAAGAGTCACTACATTGATAAAACATGCTGGAAAAAATTTGACTCTCATCATCAAAAAAAAATGATGGACTCAACACAAGTAGGATAAGAGAAGAACTAAATGCTTAAATAAAGATTACTCCAAAAGTAACAACTGCGGAGAAGCGCAAATACAACGCACCTATGGTGCCTTATCT